>JAHZND010000637.1:0-142446 GCA_027744115.1 Acrocyrtus sp. NNG-2020 | reverse complement strand
GATGTACATACATATATGCTTACACTTGTCTGTGTAATGGATATAATGTGCAATGCACCATTTTCACTTTTTTATTATTGTTGCCTTCTCTCTCTCTCTCCTTTCATCCTTGGGTATTGTACTATTATGTATTGTGTGCCTTCTTCCACTTTTATAAATGTAAGGGAAAATGGGTACATGCCAAGAAAGAGACTTGAAGAGGAGATGATGACGATGATGATAGTGGATGCTTTGGAGAGAGCACAAAATATATATATTTATGCAGTAGTTTTCTGATACAGTGGAAATAACGCAGCAAAGTTATGCTACAGGATTCCTGTGTTTTTTGTGAGTGTGACTTGACCCTCTTTTTTTCCAATTCCAACCCTCAGCACAACTCAACTTCCAACGGAGAGAGAGAAAGAAAAAAAAGAGCAAGTGTACAAGATAAATATTTACTAAACCAATTGTTCTCTGCTTGTTGGAAGTTGCTATTTTCACTGCTCATTCATGGCATCGCTCACGCAGTATCGATTCCATTCCACTACAAAAATAATAGAATGTCACCACCACCATCACTTCCAAAGCTACAAAAAAAATGTCCACGAAGGCTATCCACTTTCCCTCTCCCTTGCTACCCCGTACAACTTTCAGCCATCAACTTATCCAAAGAGCTGCAGAGAGGGAGAAAGATGCAAGCACAGAAACATATTTTTTCACTTGCTGGCCATATCTTTGTGTTTAAGGGAAGCCCTTTCACTCTCTCGTCAATATCCACAAACACCAGGAAAAAATGCATCCAGTTATGTAACCACAATTATCGTCATGACTGTCACCACCATCCCGAGGAGTGCCCGTACATTTCCCGATATGTGCTTTCCTGTACTTGTAGTTGACTTTACGATGATACTCCCAAGTCCCTTTCTTTGTCAGCTACTCACTCTAGCAAAAGCCCAGCTCATAATGACAAATCTTGTGAGGGTATCACACGCACATCCCACCAAAACAACCCAAAAAAAAGCTCTAGCGCAATACTGGATAATAATTTTCCAAAAAAAACGGGAAAAAATTCCATTTTGAAAATCATTTCCCTACATTTTCATTTGATCTTGTCAGGATTTATTTTCCAGCAAAAAAAGTTCCATCCACAAAATAGAAGCCCTCGGCATTCCTTCCCCCTTTTTCCAATTACAGCACAATAAGGTGATTATCATTTTAAAGGATATTCTTTACAGGGAGACCCGCATGCTTTTTCCGTGCCAGCTCAAAAAATCGTTATATGCAAACGAAATTAACTTCGACGATATGCCTGTTTTAAAGCAGGCGAGCTACACACTGACGGCCCGGCCCTACCGTATGACATCAGTTTGACAAGAGACGCTATATTTGCATAGTTGATTGGGGAGTAGCTCCAGTGCAGATGGCTGTCAGTGCAACACAGACAAGCGGAAAAGCTAAAAACCCATGTCATGTGCTAAGAATGAAAATCGTACGTGATATGACTACACTGCATTCACCCGGTGCAACGGGAATGAGTCGTTGCGTACGTATTTATCCCACTCGTGATGAGCACAGATGAGGAGTGAAATTCGGCTGAAGAAGAAGACTCTACACCAAAAGTCAACAACTTATCTCTCCCCGGCCTCCACTTTTGATATTCCTTCATTGATATTTCTGATTGGTGAACTTGAGTCTACTTTTTTTTAAGTTTTTCTATAGAAAATGTCCAAAAATGAGCGCTTTTCTTCCCTCATTCCAGTCTGATTGAATTCTTCAACCTGTTTGAATATGAACTTTCGGAGAAGTGGGACTACTATATAAACAGAGTCGTTTCCCTCCCGAAATTCTCGTTTAAATAAAAAGCTAAATCTTCAGAAGCATACAATAAAAGCGGAATGCCACGCGTCTCAAACTGTTTCACGGTGGTAGTAGATGGATGAAGCAATTCACCTTCGATCCATCCATTTCCTTTCACAGTTAGAGAAAAAACCTTTCACTTATTCCTCACCCCAGTTTCACTTACGCACTTTTCCTAACGGTAATATATATAGCTGACAAGGAAAATGCTCCCTCACTCCCTCATTCTGAATAAATGGATGAATGGCTCCAGAAAATATCAATCCGTCGCTTTGAGTGTCTTCCTGGAACCCTCCTACCTTTTCCTTCTATATTATCGCTCCAGCTAGCACATCGCTCCACTTTCCCGTCTGCATCTAACTCCTCGTTAATACGAAAAATGAGCAGGGAAGAAATTTACGGTGGTAAAGGAAGGAAAGACACACCGGAACTGAGACACCCTCCTCGTCATCTTTTCCCCGAGTCAAAATAGACGCTGAACGTAGAGAAATAACCGTGGTAATCACCTGTTACATGATATCATTCCTATTTTCTCGTACCAGAAAACACGAAAATTGCCCCAAAAATCTTTTTCTCATCATCACTATCATCATCACTCCATAGCTCCATTTAATTTTTCTTATACAAAGTAGCCTATCCAAATATTCTGAACTTTATAGATAAATACGAGATATAATTAATTCTCGACTTGGGCCGGAAACGTATCTTAAAATATGCTTTTTCACAGTTCACCCTTCTGGGAAATCATGTCAGCTTAACAAGCATGGTATGGTACAACACAAAAAGAAAAGCTAACTTGCCAGCTCTAGCACCCACATTCCATTTTGTTATACATTTCAGATTTTCACGGAAATGTTTAAGCAGTGGTCCAACAAATTCTTTCAGATATTTTCCCATGTGCCTATCAAGTAAATTTACTATACTGCATTCAAATGCAAATCAAATGGATGCAGTCACTCTCTGAAAAAATAATTTCGCAAGAAAACCCAACCAAGTAAGATTTAACTTATTCGAAGAATGCAGGCATTTGCATTGTTCTCAACTTTTTAGTGTACAGCCCCACATTTTGTTGTGCTCTAGTCGCTGGTGTGCAATAATTTTTTTTAAAGCATAACGCAAATTTTTTAGCGGGTTTCAACTACACAAGTTGAAAGTATATTTTGAAGTAATACAAACATATGCATAGTTAGTCAACCATCACAAGAAAAACTTCCTATTTCCCTCCCTTCCGACGCATTATTTCCTCTCACTTTTTCTCACTTTCACAATTGTTCTGTGATAGTGTAGAAACAAAGCGAAAAAAAATATTAAAAGCAATGCGGCGGTGGTGGTGAAACACTCACTCGAGAGTAACTCCATCAGAATCAGCGGGAGAGGGAGAGGGAGTAGGAATGGAGAAGCGAGTTGAGAGCATTGCATCACCAACATCAACTCTGCTAGAACAACAGCAGCAAAATAAACCTCAAAACCATGGCTAACTTTTTATGTCTTTATTGCCTTTCCCTTACTATTACTGTCCACACAGAGAGAAAGGAAAAGAGAAGAGAAAGGCTGCACATACGCCCAAGATATTTCAGGAAGCGAAAAGAAAATATCTACAAAACGCAGATAAATATGTGACCAGTGAGCTCCGTATAATAAAAACAAAAGGAAAAATGCATTTATTTACATTTTTTCCTTTCCACTCACTATAGTGAACTGGTTGATGAATGGATGGATGTACAGAGTGGATTTAGCAACTTTCCCTTTGAAAGTCCAAAAGCTGAGACAGTCCAAATTGGATCAAATGCATTCTGAGGAATGCCAACTTATTCATTCAATCTATTTCCGCAATTACCCAGGGAGAAGGAGGAAAAGGGAGAAAAAGAGAAGCGCTCCCCGGTTGTAAAGAATAAAAACGTGTCTGCTTGCCCGTTAATATTTAACCATGCGATCAGGTTCAAGTCCCTAATTAGGTATGAATAATAGAATGACAATGCAAAAACAATAACACTGCTGATAATAAGTGACGCTAGAACAATAGAATTTTCTTTTGTGCCAGCAGCTACACGGATATCAACAACAGGAAAACTTTCCTTCTTTTTACTCTTTCAGCCTGTTAAGCACACTTAGGCAATAAATAGTAGTGAAAAGTTTTTACAACCCTCCTCGTTTCGCCTAAAAATCTGTAGATCTTTGGGAAGTATTTGAGAAGAAAACAAAATAGAAAAAAAAGTTGGATGATTATTACGCAACAGCAAGCACAGGGCTAGTGACTCCAACTGTAGCTTTTAAATAGAACTGCGGCGTTTTTTTTTCTTCAAAGATTATTGGTTTCTCCTTTTTTCTTAAAGAGTCCAAGGGAATCGCAAAAGGCTGCATGCCGCAAATATGAAAGCCTTTTAAAATGAGAGCAAGTTTTGTACATTTTTTTCTTTTTCCCTTTCATTGCAGAGAATGAATATATTTCAGTTCCAACTCTCTATCATTTTGGCTGTACAGAAATATACATAGTTCTAAGCTAATATCTGCAAAACATATGTTCCATTCACAGCTCTGGAGTGGAAGCAGTTTGAGAGGGTTCAGTTTCATAAAAACAGCTCTTTATTCAGCTGCACATACTTCGTTTGAAAGCGTTTTAAGTTGAACTTATTATTTCTTTGGTAAGTAGTACTTTGGTTAGATTTCGATTTCCTAAGCGGATTTACTCCTCTCCAATTCTACTCTTATCGAATCAATAAGAAATTGTCCTAATAATGCATATTGTATGGTAAGTCTACACTCGGCTGCATGTAATGATTGAGCTTCCTCTGTTTGTCCACCCGTGCAACCCGGAATCTTCATCCGCCATGAAAAGCTATACTCTGTGATTAGCCATTATAAATATATCGTACTGATAGCAACTCGATATGGATTTAAATTCATTTTAAAGCGAGACAAAAAGCTACAACATCTGCACCTAATCATTCAACTCATCCCTTTCCAGCATTACCAGAAGATTTCAAATTGAATTTGGCGTTTAAATTCAGGAAAATTATAGTTTATCCTCAAATTATAGTTTATCCAAATTTTTTACAACTCCCATTGCATTACAATACTGTAGTATTGGCAGTGAGTCCGTGCAATTACTGTTACTTTTCTGTAAATGACTAATTAAGCACGTAGGTTTTACGTAATCAGCTAAAAAGAATCACACATCAGCATTTTCATTTGTTCATTTTCTTCCCTCATGGACACAATGAAGACCACATAACGTGAATTGCAATACGTGGAGCCAGCTCTTGCAGTAGGTCAGCGCAAATGCGGCCATTCTGGTTAATTGGTAGCTGAAGTTTCCAGGAGAACCACCTAGTTGCTGTCGCAGGGAATTTTGCATGTTAAAAAATTACGCAAAGTGATATTTTGCCTGTCAGTGGTGCTCAACTCTTTTCCTACATGCGCCAACTCATTCTATAATAGAAGCTGTCAGTTAAAATTAGCTAGATAAAGCCACTGCGCATCCAGCTATTTACAGAACTACGCCTTGTGTAAATTCTAATAGCTATACTGAAGCATTTCTAACAGCATATTATTTGCAGCAGAGAATTATATTTGCAAACCTTGAAGCACACCATTCCATTGGTGTTTGATGCAAGACTGGTGAAAGGGGGCATTAGGTTAGGCACCGTAAACGGAATAAATAGCATTTTCTCCTCTGTGTGGTTCAGCCTTAAAGAGAGAGCTTCCTTTGAAATTTCAATGATTGGTTGGACGACCACGAAGTTTGTTTTGGTAATAAAAGCACAGTTACAGTCTGTGTCAAAAATATCTTTTTTATACAAATCTTTATACGAGTTTACAGTTTGGCATTTAAAAAATGTTCCGCATTTGTTTTACTTTAGATTTTTTAGAGAAAACAACTTTGACGAAAATACTATTTTTGTACAGTTTTAATACAAAAAAAGTTTCTCCTTGTGCTCTACGATCGGTTATCAAAACACTACCTCACGTTTCACCAACTGCTACAAAATCGCCTTATATATTCAACTCTTTGTTTGTACAAATTAGCAGACATGTTGAGCCTAAGCTCATCTTTTATTTACTAGGATATATAGCAAAAAGATGGAAAAGTTTTTGAGAAAACTGCATGTTGACTTTTCGAAATATCAGGATTTAGAACTCTCGCGGGTTCCCCTTTGCAACAAATACATACGTCAGTATCATGCGACGAGACCTTATCTCACATTGAAGGATTGGCGAGGCAGGAAACGATCAGAAGAGCACCAGCAGAAGGGAACAAGTAGTAGAATAAATATCAAACAGAATTTCACTCCACTCCCTCAATCGCTTTTGACACCAACTGGATACAGTATAAACCACTCGAGTCACTACAGGAAAAGCACCGTTCTTGTGTACAAGTTTCCCCCAGTAAACTGGATTTTTTCCTAGAAAACAAGATGCGAGAGGGATGGTTGCGGAGAAATCCGGGGTTTTTCCTTCCCTCAAGTCAGGGGTTTTCTCTCGATGCGAGCTCGTTCCCTTGCAAAAATGAGTCCTTTATTAGACAAGCAGCATTAAATGCCGAGTAGCTAATTAACGTTGTCCATTGTTTTTTTTCTGGAGCGTCGAACTTTTTTTTTGGTAAGGTCGAGATTAGTAAGTAATGGAAAAGTGATGATGATAATTACGGCGATGATATTTTAGTACACAATGACAGTGTTTTCAATAATTTGTTACAACGTTGCCGATAAGGAACATTTGTGGCGTGATAATACACCTATAGTTCTATATAGTGAACTGGTGGTGTTATACTTATAATGAGTACGACATACAAAACGTTTATCACGTAGGGAGGATGTTAAAGAGGAGTCTGGAGGAGTGTGTGACCTGCCCTAGTTCACTATTTTCAGCAGAAAGCAAAAAGTCAAGTGCTCAAATGAAATGTTTATTACTGTCGCTCCGTACAGTCAAGCACAAATGATGTTTTAAAGAAAATGTGTCACAACTCAACACATGTGGGTTTGAACGCATGGCCACGCGGCGGTAACAGTAATACTAATTCTGATTAGGTTCGTTTTCTAACAAGGGAGTGAGAACGCTCAATCAATAGTAATAACAATAATCCCACTAATAATAATTAAATAGTGCATAACTAGCAGGTAGTAAAAACTGCACGGCGACTAGTCTGCCAACAAGAAGAGGGGGAAATAAACGGCGTTTCTTTTGTACTTGGTTTTCCCTTATAGTTCGTCCCACTGCTCACTCACCACCTTACTAGCGTGACCACCACCATCGGGTTACCACCGAACAGTCATGATGAGCACACCACCATCATCGCCACCACCACAAAAGCGCGCGCGACGCAAAATAATATATTTATGTATCCAACTTATGCTTATGCACTCTTATGCATTAGAAATTTCACTGTCCTTCCGCGAAAGGGCAAAGACGTATTAGTTCCTTAAGTGAAAGAATTTTTTCGAGAGAAGAGTCTGATTGTAAGTGGGCAAGTGAAAGGTAAGCACGTTTTTGGAAGTGAGGAGCAGGAACAAGTGAAATCCTGTTTCCTTTTTTAACTCCGTTAGTAAAAGGAGCGAAGGAGGGAGCGAGGCCGTAAAGTACGAGGAATGAAACTACCACCACCAATCTTTCCAGGCAGAGAACACTTTTACTTCATCATCATCATCAGCACCCGAGAACCTACCACCATCAACCACCACTAACACCAGCACCACTACTTACTGCTCCGCCTGTATATATATAAACAGCACATGCTCAACACACAGGCTTACTTTTCCCCTACTTTCCTCTCTGCTCTTCCGCTTTCTTTTCGACGTTCTTTCGGGGTTACGGCCATGCTTTCCATACATGAGCGTGTACTCATCTCCCCATAGCGCGATCCATCCATCCATCCACCACCATTCCCAATCGTTTCTCCTTTTTTGTATTACATTTAACGAAAAAGGAGTACAAGGCACATACACATCGCCAAACAGACAGAGAAATGAATAAACGGAAAATATGGATAGGGAGAGAAAGAGAGAACAGAGTTGCAGAACTCTCTCTGCCGCTATTATAACACTCCTTCTACTTTCTTTCCTCCCTACTACCCCTTTCCTCTTATTGTTATTAAAAATAGACAGTATCTGCCTGCTCAAAGTGGTCGCCTTTCCCTTGCAAGTCTCCACATTGCAGCACATCATACGTCATATGACAGCACGCAGAGCGCCCCGCAAGCTCCCCTTTGCTTTCTCCCTTCGCCTTTAGTTAACTTTTCATGGAAAAGAGAAATGGGATGGGACAGGGATGCGTTTCATATTTACCAAAGATTTCTACATCAGCGATGAAGATGATGACTATGGTCATTGGTCAAATTCCTTCCACGTAATGATGTTGACCGAAACAGTGAAAAAGAAGTGGATGTGTGGCCTCAACTCGTATCGGTCATTGATGCCAGCATTCCTCGCCAAAGCAATGACGGACATTTCAGGACAATTCCTCTTCATCAAATCAAGCCTTTCCCCTCTCTCCTCACAGCTAGATAGTCTGGTCGGCACAACTTAGTCCTCTGCGTTGTCACTGGTGCACGATAGAAAAGCAGAGCTCAAAATGAAAATGATCATTCCGACCGAGCATAATGCAAAAATGGATGTGAAGTGATAAGGTAGTGGTATGGTGGCAATGATGCGATGATGATGGGAAGTAGAATGAAAAAAATTGTGCCATCAAGCAATAACAAAATAGAAGTAGCCATAAAAAGAACTATGTACTCCTCCTGTTTTAATACCACTATGGAATAGCATACGCCATAGTAAAAGCACTCGAAAGCCAGCCTCTGAAATGGGGAGAGAGGAGCAAAAGTCTTAAGAAAATGATGAGAGATTCTAGAGTGATTTTCAGCTCTGCTGTGCTATTGTAGCCACTGGGCTTGTGTGTTTATTGCTGGTGGAGACGATGAAAAAAGTAAAGGAATGTACAAAGATGATAGACATGGCCCTTTTTACCATTCCATCTCTCCACTCTCTCTCCCCGAAAAAGTTTTAAAAGCTCTCCACACGTAAAAGGGAGGAAATACTGTGTCTGTGTCCTTAGGTATGTCAGTGTGTTTTGGTTGATGGCAAGTTTTACGACTTTTTGACGACATCATTATCAGAGATTAGCTTGAATATTGCAGCTGCTCGACCAAAGCCAATTTAATAAATCCAATCATTTGCTCGCATATTCTCCTCTAGGAAAGTCTGCTTCCCCACCAAAGACAGGGAGGATACTGTGGTGGCATCAGCACAATCATCTCGTCGTATCACAAACGTAGATCCTCTAATCAACACATACCACACACCACATACACACACCCATTCAAACTCCGGGAAATGCGCTCGGCTTCAAATATGAAATATTTTCCTTTTTCTTTCCTCTCCCTTTCGCTTTTACTTTGCCGTACGAAGGGATTTGGAAAAGGAAACTTGCCCTTATGTTTACAGCATGATATTTTCCCTTGTCAAGACACTTTTTCCCCCTACAGGTTTACTATATGCCACGCATTCACCCAAAAAATACAGTTTTTCCTGGCGTCAAATTCAAACTAAAAGGAGGCTGATAATATAGTCAACGAAATATGCCCATAAAGACATGTCATTTGCTTTCAAAATGGTCACTGGCTTGTCATGTCCGTTCTATTTCCCGGGACTGAGATGGATTTGCGTATACACACAGGCTTACTTCTTTTTCAGAAATATGTGGGATGCTTTCCTCTTGTAAAATGTGTATTTTCCAAAGGAATTCAGTGAAAGGAGCGCACTTCCCCCACCACCGCACAGCAGTGACAAAAAAGGAAAGGAAAAAGTATGTGTGAGTGGTACACTAAACAGCAAAAAAAGTAGCTAATAATGTGGCCAGATTAAAGCCGAAAATGGAAGGTAAAGGCCCCACAGGTCTTGTCACGGACTAAGAATCGAATTCCATTTTGTGTGCGACTTCACTGCCACACCACTGCACTGCAACCAGCAAAAAATGTCGATATAGTAGTAGAGCAAATAATGCTGCGTACTCTCAGGGATGAAACTAGCAAGTCAGATTTATTTATCACCGGTCTCTTTCTCTTCCACTTATCTTCCGAAAGAATGTGATGGATTTACTATAAAAAGCTACACACATGAAATCAAGCCGTTCAATGAAATTGGGAAGAAGCGAATTGAAGCGGATGATGGGAGAAGAATGATAAAAAATTATGTGACTGATTTCAATATCATGGAAAAATACGTGCGAGTCTGCAAGGAAATAAATACAGGAAAAAATTCTCTCCAAATACATATATGCGTTTTATTCAATAAATCAGGATACCAGTGCACCGCTACCGCTGGATATACAATTTGAAAAAAAAATCCGAAAAAAAGAATACATACTTAAGACTGGGCCATTTCACGAAAGAAAGTAAATGCACTTCCCTTTCCTAATATGCACAAATGACTTTTTTCTCTGGTTTCCTTCTTTCTGCAGAAAAAGTTTCTGCCTTGTTTCAATTTCTCCGAAAGTGATGAACGCCCTTCAAAGAATAACGCATCAATACACCACAATATAGCTGCAGTATATGTTTCCCGAAACTATGTTCTCCTACAATTGCCGGAAAAATATTCAATGAAACTTTCACATCTCCCTTTTCCGTTTGGTTTTCCTCATACCCATGTTTACGTCAACAACAGGGAAGGGCAATTTAAGGAAAAACCTGTTCAGCTCTTTTCGTCACGACGTCTGATTCTCAGTTTCAAGTGCTCAAATCAGGTAAACATATTTTAGCTGGTGTACAAAATCTCTCAGCTTGCCCTAGCAGTTCACCCACCTTTCCAATCTCTGTCAAATTATAAGAGATAAGATCACATTGATAAAAAAGCGAGTGAAAGTGAACTACCACCTTTCTTAATATCAGCAAGTGCACAAAACAATACATCATCAATATCATATGTTCGCTAGTGATCGACTGTCCTGGCAAAAGGTTTCCTGTGTGCGTTCAAAGTTCAGCAGAGAAAAAAAAAGCAGAGGGACGTACGGTAAAGGAAAGACGGAGAAAGAGAAGGAAAAACCAATTTAAGAATAATGCACACACCTACATCTTTGTCAATCTGAACAGTTTCTGCTTCTTCTTTTCTCAAGAAATCCAAAGTACTTAAAGTTAAACCACCTACAAAACGCATTACTCAATATGGATGGATAGGGCGGATGAAAAGGAAGAGAGGAAAGGCACGCATCAATAAAGTAAAAGTGACTTACAACAGTCAATATACAAGTGATTTGAGAGGGAGTGAAGGAGTGAGACTGTACTTGTAACAGTTTTTTTTTCCTAGTCTTCTTTCCCTCTCTAATACAATACATCAACTTGTTCACGTTTTTACTCCCTCTCCCTGCACAATTTTTTTCCCTTTCTTCGGCCTCGACTTCAGCACTGGAATTTCACGTAGAGCGCTTTTCCTAGAACGCAGTGCTGCGAGTAAAAGTAGCAAATGGCTGTTATATACATAGCTACCTACTTCCCTCTGCATTTGTTGGTCATTATCATTCCATAAAATGGAATGAGGATAGCTCCACGCACATATTTCACTATGCGTATACCGGCTAAAAAAGCCCATTTATTTGCTGATTTATTTTTATTATTTTTTAAAGGGAAGAGCGCCTCCATTTCTTCTGATCCACTAATAAAGCCACCTTACTCCACTCGAGAGTGTACTCCTTGCTGGAATTTGTCATCCAAAAATGCAGTTAAATTGAGAAATTTATTAGGAAGCAAGCTGTTTTTTAAGGGGACAGTGCATTCCAGTTGACTGACTGATAGCATCATTCCCTATGTCTGCTTTCAAAACATGTTGAGGTTTTCTCCTTGCTAACTAGCTATTTCGTGTAGTCAGAGAGGGGCTTTTTCCTACTTTGAGAGATAAAAGAAGAGAAAGAGGGAGAGAAACAAGCAAACAGAACTTCCCGGTACTGAATCCCCCTTGCGGTTTTGCTTTTCTCCGTGCATTCCTTATATGATGTCGATGTGCACACACACATACGTACACGTATGTTGCTGGCAAGTGCATCTCCGTCCCACACAATTTCAAACTTGGCGTACAAGCGGGAGTGCAACAGCAGAAAATACTATGTAAAGTTCAGTGAAGCCCTAGCTTCCTGAGATTCCTTTAAAGGAGAAGTCAAAAAATGTGGTGGATGTGTTCGGAGAGAGTGCATGTCATCATACATCCATGTCCTTCCTATTAACAAAGCCATTTTTCGAACATTAGATTTTCCGAAGAAAAATGGGATTTACTTTGAATTTTTTTTTCTTCCTTTCCCTCCCTTTCCTGTATGGTTTCATCTGGGAAAGATATTTTCTTCCCATCTCTCGTAAACTTCAAGCTCAGTAGTGAAGAAAGTGCTGGAAGAAATCAGCTTAGGTTTGTCACAGAATAAATGTGATACTTCCATTACAAAGCACTCTACCACAATTACGTAGAGAGAGAGGCTATTCTCACGTCAAGAAAAAAACCAGCGAATGCTGGCTAGCGCACTTACTTATACATCATTTTTATGCTGTTTGGGCTTAGTCTTAGCGCATAACACTAAATACAAGCCTTTTGCTGTGCACAACACTCGTTACGCTACATAGCCATACCTACTTTTTTTTATTATTTCTTCCAAGTTTGTCGGACCTACGCTTTAAAGTGAGATGCTTCTTAGTCGCTGGCATGGTCTAAGCCTGTCACAGCTAATTCATGTCAAAGTTGAAAAACTCAAAACATCATTTTGCTTCGCATTTTAGACTTTAGAGATAGCCCACATATTGCATAAGTTAAACTTCAGGGAACCTAAAGACAGTTCCCCCATACCACAGCCGTAACACTATTTTCAGAAAATCAATAAGCATTACGTACAAAAATAAATATTGGACTAGTTCACATTTCCAATTTGCTACTTCCTGGCATGTATTTTGCTGAGGATGCCGGTTTAAAGAGGACTCACTACTGCTCGGGATGAACTGTCTATCTGTAGTGTAAACAAAATGCAATGGAGACATGCGATTTATAAACGTAAAAGCGGCAAAAGGGGGAGGAAAGAAGGTATGACAAACTCGCCTCCAGTTGCTTTTCTCCCTTTTTTGTTTCCCAACTTCGGAGGTGAACACGGTATAATGAGGGAGCGTAACAGGAGAGTGAAGGTGGCAACCACTGGAAACTTTTCGGGAAACTACTCTTCCCTTCAATGCAACACTTTTCCGCAAACTTCCTAATCTAGACGAAGGATGATAAATGCTTGATTGAATTTAATCAAATGAAATTTTATTTCCTCTTCATTATTTTCTTTCTAGTGAAGGCACTCGTAATTTCTCTCTTCATTTTACGCCGTCCTATTATGTTGACAGTAAGATAAAGAAAAATCCAAAACTTTTCCATAAGCACCTCATCACAACGCAACTTTTCCTCCGCGATGCTGCGCTAAAGAAACTGTTTATGTTATGCTAATACTACCATCAATACACAATAATGAGAGCGGAAAGACTGTCGTTACTTCTTTCTTGGAAATTTTTTGAAAGAAACAAATTCAAACTAATTCCAACTCTTCCTTTTTTATTGCGGAGGATGAGCAACTTAAACTAGCGACTTGTTTATGATGAATGAAACTGATAAGTAAACTTTCTTTTGTTTGCCGCTCTGCGAAAAAAAAGTTGTGACTGCTGTTTATACTTTCTCGTTCCTGTCAACCTAATAAAGAGTAGGCTCACTTTGTCATCATCAACATCCCATCATCATCATCATACTCATTACTACAACACAATGCACCGACCTCCGCTAAGAACGTGACAAAGCAATTTGAGAATCTTCAGCGCAGCGCGAGAAAAAAAGGAAGGGGAAAATGTGAAGAAAAATGAAGGAGAGTCAACTAAGCTGGAGACAGGAAACAATGTGATGGAGCTGAGAAGTTAAGCTGTTTCAAGGAATATCGTCCCAGCGAGCAAGCCAATAACACAAAACACCTTTCTCTATATCTCATATCACCTACACAAGAAAATAACTCTTTTCTTCCTGATTCACTCATTCCACTTCTTTCAATGAGTTCTCATCTACTTCACGGTAGAAGGAAAAAATTGGGAATGTTCGTCAGGACAAAAACGATTCATAAAGGCCAGGAAGAGAGGGAGAGTGAGAGAAAGGCAGAAAGGAAAAAAAGAGGTTTGTGTGTCTGGCCACACCAACACAAGCTAAGCTCCCACTTTTCCCGTGTGTGAAAAGGAATAGATGTTGCGTGCAAAGCTTCCACAAATCTCTCGTCTTTCGCTTCGATGACCAATTTTCTTCGTTCCAGCAACAAATGCTTGTTGAATAAGAAGACGAACATGACTTTCTCAGCGATGGAAGGTGGGAAAGAGAGCGAAGAAGAAGAAAAATACTTCATCAATTTCCCTCCTTCTCTCACAGAGCATACAGTTTGCTGTGTGAACGGATGCATGCAATGATGTTGCAACATTTTCACTACACACGCACCCATGCATTGTATAAAATTCCGACGCAAAATGGGGAAAGCGAGTTTTAGAATTTCCTCCTAGTTTATTAAGAACAGGAAAACAGAAGAGGGAAAGAGTTTAATTTGATGCCCACGCATCCCATCATAAGCTGTTGGAGCAGCAACACAGAACCACGCATTCTTTTATGAAAAAAAAATCAGCTACCATTTAACGTGTCAGATTTTCACGAAAAGAAAAAAAAATTCTTCACCTGGCACCTGGAAAAAATCCCCTGCTCAGGCTTGTAGCTCATCTTGGTCTTTTTTTTCCACTGGTAACACTTGTATTTAAAAATTTGTACAAAATGTAGGCTTCTGTGTTGCTGCTGCTAATGGAGTGGTAGGTGGTTTCCTCTTGTACGCTTACAATCAAGTTCAAAAGCGTGTATTTGCATGTTGGTCGGTTTAGTGTGGGAGTAGTAGTGTGCTGTGATGTTGTCTTGCCTATCTATACATTTTTTTTCTCTTCAATGAATTGAATGGTTGTCTGATTCAGAGAGGATGAGACTGACTCACTGACTAAGTGAGTAAGAGAAAAGTGAGAGCTTTTCATCTCATCCAACCACAACCACTTCTCTACTTCCCATCTTCACTTTTTTCTGCCACTTCTGTCATCATCATCTTCATCGTCACTATCTCCAACACCACCGGAGATGGATGAACAAGTCTTCTATGATGAGATCAAATCACTCAACTATTTTTTTTCGTCCTCCCGCAAAAACGCCAAAACCAGGCTGTAGTGTGTATGTATGGCATGTTTCTCCGGCTCTCATCCTGATGAGCGCACAAGTGTATTCCGAGACATACATAAAACTCTTATCTATTCAAGTTACGAGGATGAAGAGCAACCGTTGCAGTCATTTTTACGGTAAAGCAAAGCCAAAAAAAAACCTTGGCAAAAAAGGGTGCAGTGAAGATTAAAGCCACCAAAAACTAAAAGTCTGAAGCTTTTGCTTTAGCAGACAGCTTCAGTTTGCTTCCCTCCCTAAAAGATATTGTTCTGGGAAAGCAGACACCTTGATTTATGGACGATTTTTAGTCTCACACAACTTTCCATCTAATGTACATAATGTAGGCATATCTAATCATGCACAAAATGCGTTTTGAAACTTTGATTCCCATGCAAGTCCTGATTGTATGTATATATGAGCACGTTGGGGAAAGGAGGAAGGATGCGACAACTTTTGTCTCTTTTTCAACTCTTTTTTCCTCCTTGGAAGAACAAAACCCCAACTGTTGTACTTCCGTATTCCCTTCCCTGAATGTTGCTAAAAGTGCGGTAATTTTCTACAGGAAGAGTAGAAGCGACAAAATACGTAGTAAAAATACAAAAAATACGTGCTCCGTGGCGGTGACCTGATGTCATCTCACATCCCAACCGCAGAAAACAATTCACCTGCTTTGTTCCGTCTCCTGCAGGAAAAAAGTTTTTAGTGTGAGCATGACAACAGACAGAATAGTTTGCACCGGGATAATACAAAACTCACAGCACAATACAAAAGCTTCCTACTCCATTTCTCTACAGAATGAGCTATCTCTAAAATACAATTTTAATAAAAAAAAATACACAGTATGGGAAGGAGAAACGAGCGCAAGTGACAATTACAGATCTCGCTCAGGACACTTTCCCCACAAAATGCCACTTTTCTCAAGAATTTATCTCTGCATTTTAACAAAAGTTATGATCCCTCCATAGGACGAACTGGACAGCTGACAAGTAACCTCACACCAACCATTGCATTGCTGGAAGAAGAAAAAAATCACTTTTTCCCATACGGAGTGGTATTCTACAATTCTGCCAAAGTTGAAGCTACGTTTTCTCTTGGAACTTCAATCGCTGAAACAGTGCCGTATCAAAACACCAGTTAGAAAAAAAGTGTGACTGGCTTAATGAAAAGGAGGGAAGTTTTAGTTCCAAAGCAAATTTTCCAAGCTTTCCAAATTTCTTGTTTCAACTATAATCCTTTCCTATCCAATTTGCTGTGCTCTCTTTCATCCATCGGTGGATTGCCGCTTGCAAGGGAAACCAGTGCAGTGAATGTGACCTGGACTTCCTTCCTACCACACGATGGCAGCAGCACATTTGTCTCCCTTCCCAAACTATTTTCACCAGCAGTGTATTCCAAGAAAGCCAAATTCCATTTTGATGATGATAGTGATGACGAAATGAAGCTTAATGTCCAGCAAAGTGAATATGTTGCAATAATAACACAAGCCCATCTATTCATACTCGAGCTGGGAAGTGGCAGAGCGTAAATAAGGGAAGGGAAACTTTCTACGAAAAGAAAAAAAAGACTTGTCAAACAATATAGTCAGCGAATGAAACTGTGTAAATCTCTGCCAGAATATTCCATTCTTTGCTGGTGGTGATCGATATCAATGAATAGACTAGATAAGTTTTTCCTTCGCTCCCCCTTGCAGATTGATACAAGATTGGCCTCACACACGGAAACTTCTGAGAAAGTAAGAGAGAGTGAACCGAGCCATGGGACTGACAAGCAAATGGAAACTATCAATCATACGGCGTGCTCATGAGACAACGAGCAGAGTTCACGGAAACGCAAAAAACATAGTAATAATATAACATTTAATGCATTTTACAGATGACTTCTCTCCATCCAGTACAACAACAAAGAGAGAACAGTCCAACTAAACACTATTACCTTCTTTCTTTTCCAGTTCCATTATCCCCAGGAGGAAGTGAGCAAGCAACTTCAGTAGTGAGAAGAAAAACTACGAGTCTTTACCCTTCCCTTCAAAAGCTTAAATTGATTCTTTAAACGATACATAAGCAGTTGCACATTCTGCACACTACGAAAAAGCAACAAAAAGTCAATCCCCGATTTCATTCCATTTCAGGACATTCTGACGGCCCAGATTTATTCTTGGTGGAGTGCCTCACTCACATGCATCATGCTCAAATGTATACACACGGCTTATGCTATACTACTGCCACTTGCTAAATCAGTCATCGCGTTATCTGCTTGTCAACATATTTCCGATCATTTGACGGCAAGTCCGAGACATGCGTTGGCGAAGTGATGAAATAAATATTTTCAAGTGACTTTCACTTCCACACAACTTAAAAAAGATATTCCCAGAAGCTAAAGGCACTGCCACTACCCATTTTCATATTTTGCAACTGGGAAAGTTGCAGAGGGATGTGGAATTTTAATTGTACTATTACGAAAAAGGGAAATTCAAAACGAGGGAGAAGATGGCCATTTCCTGATATACAAAAAAAAGAGATTTATATTTATTCCCTGACGTATAGATTTCTCCTTGGTGAGCCCCAATAAAAAAGCTAAATTGAGGTAGTTACTCAATCCTTCCCAGCACACAGTTCAGCTGGTATTCGAAAGAAAAAACGAGAAAAATAGTTGGCCCAAACTCATAGTGCATTATTATTACCGTCCAACCAGTCCATTCCTCTCTTTCTCAGCTTATTTTAACCAAGACATATCTATAAATGCGAAAACAGTGCTTTTCCTTTGCATTAAACACCAACTACACTACACAGGTAGGTAGGTAAGCGCATAGTGTAGTATTCTCTTACCAAAAATATGTCTTCTTTCTCTTCTCTCCCTCGCACATTTTTTTCCCACAACGATTTCCTTCTCTTTTTAACCTTTCCATTCATAAATCCATCTAAATCGAACAAGGGGGAAATGTTTTAGTATGTTGATGACGGTGGACACAGAGCCCATTAAATGCATACAAGCGAGCGGACTAAACCATTCTTTCTCTTCTTTTTTTTGTTTGATTTTGATCATTAGCTGAGTTTCTTCAAACTTAACCTTAGCGTAGCTCAGCAATTCCATAGCGTACGTGCGTGCATAGCTACTCGTATGTGCCTTGAATTTGAAAGGAAGCAGGAACAAGAAAAGTTCAATTGATATGATCCTCTGATCCTTCTAATAGCACGGGTCCAAGACTAACCAATGGAAAAATAAACTATTACAAGATCAACAACCCTCGTCTTTTCCCTTTCTTTCTCATTTTCCAAACTGGAAATCTTATTGAAAGAACGGTGCCTGTGTGATGCTACAGCGGTACGGCATGGAAATGGAAGTGCGCTTCAGCATTCGCTTAAGGTGGAGTCGTGATATCTTTCCTCAGCTTAAGGTGTACTTATTTCCGCCACGGTTGTTGGTGTTGGCCTAGGGCTACAAAATAATAAAAGATTTGAGCATGACATAAGTGCGCGAGAGTCATGGTGAGCGTTTCCCCAGCTTCCAGCTCCCTTCTCTACATGTTGTTATGTACAGCATATTGAGCTTTCTCCCCAACCAGTTCACCCTCTCATTTCAGTGACTCCTGTTCAGGCTAAACATGTAGATCAACCCAGGATGTGGAAGCAAAACAGAACACAGCGAATGAGCTGGACTGAATGAAATATCGCTCCTTTAAATGAAATAATAGCTAATAAAATTAAAATCAGTAAATAAATAAAGGGAGAGGACAGCTGGGCAAATTTAGAGTAGTTGATGCCCACACGACCCTCATTATACAACTTTTGTACAAACACGACAAGCTAAATTTTTGTATTCCAATCTCCCAGTGCAAAGATCTTTCCATCAGTCACAGGTTAGCTCTCTACTACACGGCAGTATGTGCCTGAGCCAAATTCTAACTTTTTCGATTAGCATGAGCAGACACATTTCCTTGGTGAATGCCTATACGAGCTAATTATTTTTTTTTTGAAAAATAGTGCATGTTTCGTGAGTGCACGTAGGTATTCAGTTAGCTGAAAGTGGTTGATAGTTGAGCGCACATAAACTCATCACAGAAAGGAGTGAATGGAATTGGCAGGAGCGTAGAGGTCTAACTTCTAACTAGGAACTGAAAACGTCGACCATTCTAGAAGCAAGGAAATGAGAGGAGTAGTTCCAACTATTTATTTATATGAGAAGGGAAAATGGCAGTAAAAGGTGGATGGAATGATGCTGCTGCCGGCTACAGATAGTAAGCTGGCTGCTCTTTCCCCTCAGCCAGCGAAGGGATTTTTCTCTAGTGGAGGGAAAGGGAAAGGGAGAGAGAGAGAGAGACGGAATAAAAAAAGAAAAAAGGAAACAGGCATAATGTTGCAATTAATCTAAGCCGTTGTCAGACAACCGTGCAAGGTTTTTAGACCCGCTATTAATTGTGCTTTTCACGAAGCGAGAAAGTAAGTGCTTCAGCCAACAACAATAGACAATTCACAATTCAACTTGGAAAAGAGAGCTACTCCAAACTAAATACGTATACATTCTCTCTACTCTCCGCTTTTTTATTTTCTCTTTATAAACTCGCCCACTCTTAGCAAAAATACACACTCCCCAAGACCCATTCAACTTAAGCCTATTTTCCGTAATGCAGACTTCCTCCGTTTCTACACTCTAGCATGCTCCCTTCAATTAGACTTTTATGTTGACCGCAAGAGCAGGACGAACGATTAACATTCATCAGGTCCTTTCTTGTCTCAATTCAGGAATTTGTATGACACCCACAACCTATACGTATATAAATATGCACTCCGTCGACAATGCTCTCTCTCCCCAAGCTCAGTCCCACACATATTAATGAATATGTGCTCCATCCCCCACAATAGAAAATCCAGCGAGCGCGGTTTTTTTTTCTGGAATATCCAGAATATTGAACAAAAACCTAAACAAAGAGATGTTGACTGATTGCGAGCAGAGAAAGAGAGAGAGTGAGCTGAGAGAGGGAGAAGTAGAGGAGAGCGCGTAGGCAGAAAAAAATTGTCAACGAGGCGTGAGACAAAAGCACTCTTCATCCTCACACTCAGGTTCATCTGACTGAGCAGGAAGAAAATCAACATGAGCCATTCTAAATGAGCTAGCAGCCAACCAACCAGCCAAGCCAACAAGTCAGTCGCACAATGAAAACGTATCTTTAAAATGCGCATCACACGCTTCACGCTTTTGCATGGAAAACTGTTTTCACTCCGCAATTTATCCATCCATCCACTCATTCTTTTTTAACCGCAACAATTTTCTCTACTCTTTTTCTTCATCACTCTTTTCTTTTCAACGAAGAAAGGAAGAAATTTTTTTGACAAAGTGGGATCAACGATGTAAAGCACTGGCGTATAATGAGCACAATGACAACATCCATCAACAGTGTGTATTAAAAGTAGGCTGTAAAAATGGGATTTTATACGCTTTTGCAATACTTTTTTTTATTAATTGTAAGTTCTTTCCTTCCGTCATGCAGTAAATGAGCTTTCCTAGCAGCAAAATACTCACTTTATCATGGACGAAGAATGAGAAAAGTGAAAGAGCCGCTTTTTCCTCTCCGCTTTATTTAATACTATTTACGTACTTTTCCTTCTCCTTCTTCCCTTCTCCCTTTCTTTTTATTACGAGGTGGTGGCAGTGGGAGGAGAGGCAGGATGAATGATGACTGATTATTCTAGATTTTTTCAAGATAGGGCTCCATCTTTCTCGAACAAGTGCTCCTACGCTCCCGCCTCATGGCGTCAAAAAACGGGCCCATCTGTTCTCTGACAATTTGCTAACATTTAACCTTATATTCGCTCCACAACAACAAGTCATCAACGTGCAATTTTTTTCTTCCTTAATGGCGCTCCTTCCGTCCCAGCACAGATGATGAATTAATACATTTAAAAAGGGTGATTTTCTACTTCATAAAATTTTCAAATCACGTTCCCCCACGCACAAAAGGTACTAAAGGAAATTAATTTTGTAGGCTTTTCACCCAATCATACATTAAGTTTGAGACACGCTAAATTGCACCAAACAATTTACTTCCGTTCCCTGTCTTTTTTCATAGTAATAATGGAAACAACAAAACAATGCCAGGAGCAACCTCGTAATAAAAAAGAGACAAAATACTTTTCTCATTTCATTACTCATTACACGCCAAGAGTTTTCATTGCTTTTTTCGTTACAGTACAGTTAGTACTTGGGCTCACCGACTTGTCTCCTTCCACTCAAAGCAGAGTTGTCAGCACTTCAAAGCAAACTCATTCCATTTTCGCTGAAAATCAAATAATTTTACGAGTTGCTCGATACTTAGTAGAAGCAAGGAAATTTAATTAAATCGAAGAGACAATGGGCACAACTCAGGAACTATGAATAAAAAGAGACAGCTCTGTCTTTAATACAGATATTATTTTTCTGTTTCCCGCTCCCTTTTCCCATCTCAGAGTCGAAATATCAAAAAACAAGGGAGTGAGCAGAGTGGGATGAAGAGAAAAAGATGAATTCATAACGTTTGCACAAGTCATGATGGGTGGCCTACCCCATCCCACGTCCTTCAGAACTTTAAAGGGAAGCTGAGTCCCAGCGGGAAGACAAAAACAACCTAAAAATGTGTTCGTTTCTTTTTCTAGCAAACCTACTTGACATGTTGCGACCTGGTTTGCATTCCCCTTCTCAGAATTCAAGAACCCTTTGCTTTCTCTTTAATTTCAGATGATGGAAAGCTCTTCCCTCTCTTTGGTGTGCACGCCTCGTTGCTAACTGCTTGCTACTAGGACGTGCCGTAAATAGCCGAGAACGTACTAAATCTATGACAAGATATGAAAGAAGCCAAACACCGATAATATAAAACTAGAGTGCGTGCATTCTGCTTAATTTTCATCTCACTTTTTTTTCTTCCTTCCACACTGTCATAATTTGCCACAGTAGATATCCCGATTACCATCGATTATGTCAGCCACTTCTTCCTTTCATAACTTTGTTTGCTTTTACAGTCGTCCCAGCTAACACAGGCATAATCTGGAACGGTGTGATTGACACCGAAAGAAAAAATACGTTTTTCTTGTGATATGGCTCTTACTCGTAAATGTATAATAAAACAGAAGCAGTTATTGTAAATAGTAGAGTAAAGGATGGGGAAATACGCCAGAAATTTTCAAACGAAGTAAGTCGTTTTCCATCCATTTGCACCCTATTTTTTCTCACATTCCAATTCCAAAGATGGAGTTTCCTAGCATGCAAGCTGCAAAGTGTGCACGCATCTATCTAAATGTAGGTATTCGATGGGCAAGAGTGATGTCGTAAAGGAAAAAAGTGGAAGTTACATCATGCGATAAGTTTGGAAGGAGCGAAAAAGCGGAAGTGTGACAAATACACCCTGATACTTATCTTTTCTCCCACTGTATGTCCATATAGCTCAGTAGCAAATGACATGGCACTTTCCGGATTCCCCTACTACAAATTCCCACCCTCCCTTTCCACTTCATCTGTTGTTTATCAAAGGCATGTATATGCTTCCAAAAGCGCGATACACTCTTACATATTACTCTAGTGGAAACTGAACGACAAATAAATTAATATATCTATGATGTTCTAAAGATCATACTAAGACTTCCACAATAGATGGCCGAATCAATTGCAGATTTCCGCAGTTTTTTTCAGGAAACGTACTTCGAAAGAGCCGACCTCCTATTTTCTCTGCCGGTCGCTCTCCTATTCAGCTCGTTTACATTGTTTACTTTAGCATTTTGGGAAATCTGATTTCTTACGTGGGTGACACGTTACTCAAGGAATTTTCCAGCTCTTCGGAAGACTTCCTTCCGTCGTACTGGATGCAGCATTTGTAGGAGTGCCACTGTTGTACTGTTTATACATCAGATCTAGTGCAGGAAAAAAGGTTTAGGATAAACTAGGAAAAAGCAAACGATGATATTTTCTCAGACAGCGACAGATTTCGACATCAATTCCACAGTCCACTCGCGTCCAAACTTACCTTAAATCATGCGGAATGCTTCGAACAACATTAATATAACCGGTACGTCGGCACGTGAGAAAACTGGTCAGAACTATTTTTTAGGGCAAGCTTTCTCAAGAGGAAAAATAAGCTTATTGTCATTCCTTCGCTCAATCAGTCAGCAGTCATTCGTGTTTGAACTCAAAGACAAATGAAACTGCCTGTCCGTTTGATTTCAGAGAAGTTTCTACAATAAACTACGTGAGTCGGGTTTCTTAATAAGCTTTTCTTCTTTCTTAAACTCTCAAAGCGGGCACAGATCCAGAATTTAATGTTATTATCTTCCTTTTCATAACAAAAATGTAAGCTTGCATCGCGGTTAGCATATTTTTAGTATGCGTGTCATCCAAAATAGCAAACTAATAATATATAAGCATATGCCAAGCATGAAAAAAAATATAACTCACCTTTCCGAAACAACTCCTTTTATTCATAGCGGCCAACGCTGCCGCCGCTGCATGATGCTCCCAGAATTCTATAAACGCGTAGGGATCTCCGCTAGGCTGAAAAAAATAGACAATTGATTAGTGTCATTATATTGAATATGTCATGCCAAGACAAGTTAAACGTACGAATCAAGTGAATTGCACTGATGGTAGAAGCAAATGCGATTTCTTAAAAAATGTGTTCTCTCTTCAGACAACGACTAAAATCTGGACTCGGAGTTGCCGTTGCGAGAGTCACAAGTGTTTAATGCCATTAAAGCAACGATTATTGTGCGTATATTTCAGAATGCGACAATATTCGGATTTTTGGAGAGTAGTGACCCTCCCAGTTCAAAAAAAAATGTTGAGTGGTGCTGTTTTTTAAGTGAACTGGAAGGAATATCTTATTATGGCTGCAGTATCATCCTGCGGCAGAGTCCCCTTTGCACTAACAGCTGCAGCAGGGGAAAACGTTCTATCTAAGCAGATTTCAGTGTTTCTGTCCTTATCTGTCCAAGGAGGAATTACAAGTCGTTAAAAAAAGATTTCTTGTTCCGTTCAAATGTGAAACTCTGTCTTTGTGGGTGCCGCTGGTGTGAAATGAGCCTATCCTCCCAAGGTTCAATCTCTTGCGTACTGCCGCTCTGTCCCATTTCAAATACATGATGAACAAAGTAGGCAAGGAGGGATGTGCCAAGAGGAAAAGTACCTCATAAAGATATAAGAGGGAGACAAAGTGGTCGTGAGGGCACACCATGAGGGCTGCGCGATGATAGCACAGGAAATTTAAATATGGAGATCTTGTTTGTGGGCAGTAGAAGAGGGAGGGTAAATATTATAATGATGTCAGCTTATTATTATACCTACGTGCTTTATGTTCTTGAGATAAGACAAGAGAAATCTGAGTGGGCCATTTGACATTACCACAGAGAGAGAGCTACTTTACTTCTATATTATAATGATGTCAGCTTATTATTATACCTACGTGCTTTATGTTCTTGAGATAAGACAAGAGAAATCTGAGTGGGCCATTTGACATTACCACAGAGAGAGAGAGAGAGCTACTTTACTTCCAGATTCTTTCAGTTCAGGCAATAGTATGGAAATGTAATTTTGCGAGGGTAGCACTCGCTTTCCTCCCTTTTTTTTGATAAACACAAGGAAGAGAAAGAAAGGGAAAAATTCTGACTCCCGCTTCCTGCCCATTCATAAAAATATACATATTGAGTGAAGGTTACCCAAATAAATTGTCCAGTTGAAAGCACACAGGATGTCGGCGTAGGGAGATCCCCCTCGCACACACACACCCACCATCACCACTCCAGCACCGTTACTACCATGTCATTTCATGGGAAAAGCTATTGGACTACAATGGTAATAAGAAGAAACTATAGCAGTTGGAAAATATCCTGCTTTTATCACTCAGATCACCTATAAATATTTCACAATCAGAAACCCTAAATTTTTTTTCCTTTCCTCTCAACCATATTTTTCACCCCTTTTCTCCCATTTCTGCAGAGCTCTTGACGGGAGCGTTGATGATGATGACGATTACCCTAAAAGTAAGAAAAGGTACGGAATACCTTTGCCACCAGCAAGAAAGAAAAAGGGAAAAGAGAAATAAGTATAAAGTGAGTTCGGAGAAATACGGGGGCATGGTTCAAAAAGCCACTCTTCCATAGATGAAATAGAGACTTGGCGTAAAGGCAAAAGATCTCCGCATTCAATATATTCGCGATGAAGATGGAGAATGAAGTAAAAATGTAAAGTGTGGGATATAATACAAGTGAAGAAAGAGATATCCATTTTAAGCAATAAAAACAGACAAAGAGTACATGGGAATCATGCAAGAAAATAAAACCTTCTTGTCACCGGAACCCGATCGGTGCAGAGAGAGAGAGAGCAGAACAAGGAGAAAAGGGAAGGAGGAGAGCGAGACTAACACTACAATATTTTGACAGTTCAGTTCGCAAACTACAAATTTCAGACCTGTGAATAAATTTGCCCATTTTATTCCTGACTGTTTCACGTTTAAACTACGTGTTTTCCCTCACTACTCTCCCCCTTTCCCTCCCCATTCTCAGACTGCACTTTCCTTTTCTTCACTTTTAAAAAAATGTTATGTTTATGGCTTCTACTCTCCCTCTCCTTTTTATTTTCAAATCACTTCTTTTATGCTCTCCTACCTCAAATAGTGCCTACATATATTTTTTTTATATTTTCAACATATTTTCCTGATATTTCTTTCGGATGCGGATGGAATACAAAAATGAGAGAATATTAGCTTGAATATGTAATATGATGAATTGATGATACGCTGTTCTAAGTTTTTACTGAAATTAGAGTGAGTCCTACACAGTCAATCTGTTCAAAGGGCGTTGTAAAAATGATGATGGTTCACGCAATAAAGTGCGCCTAACGTATACACACACACTATACCTCTTTCCATTATGACGAACTGTGGAGACGGCTGGCTGGCCCCACTCCATACAGTCAACGAAGATGCACATTTCTGTGATGTATGCAATCCTGTCCAGAAATAAAATTCTCACCTAGTTCTCAAATTCAGACCTTCCCGCATGCATCTTCATCTCGTTCATTACTAACCTAAGCTTTCTTTTTTCCGGTAGGAGTGCGCACAAAACGCCGTATTTCCCTTCCCCTCCTAACAAAATGGCCAGAGAGAGGTCAGAAAAGGAGAAAGGGAAATGGAGAAATACTTGCAGTAATGTTTTCATGGCAGTACACGAGAACAAAGTAAAATATTAGCATGTGATATTCTACATTATTTTTATGTACTTGGTGGAATAAAAGAAACGTGACGGTGTGTGCTGGTGTGAGTGTGCCGCCGTTATTTTCATAGGGCTACATGTGTTCACTCACCTCACTCGCACAGAGAACACCAGAGAAAATGATAAAAGTGATGATGATGGCAACCAGTCAAGAATATATATTCTCACATTTTCTTACCCTTCTCGTATGCATTTTTAAAAAGGAAGAGGATGAAACTAAAAAAAGTCGAAAAGGGAAAAGAAAAAAAAGAACGAGAAACAGGAGCTACCAGTAATACAGAACAAAAAGACAAAGTAGCTAACCACTACCATCATCTTTTTTTCTCTTATCTTGGATTTTATACTTCCTTCTCTTTACACAAGAAAAACTTGCTACTCCACCACAGTACAGAATTCCGATTCATAAAATGCAAGTGTGAGGTACGCTTAAAGTGGTGTATTCCTATCCAACCACCCAGTAAAAAATATAGCGGCATGTCTCAATTACTCACATTCAGAAAATCAATCCTGTTTCCTTTCTACCACCCGCTCGATTTCAGCAAACTAATCGTCAACCTAAAAGTTTTTTTTTTACTTTTGCTGAATTTCTTCAATTTACAAAGTGCATAGCGCAAAGAGGAGTGAAGCGTTCTTACAAAGATAAGGTTATCCGCATTTCTTCAAATTATTTTCTTCAAAAATTTATTTCTCTTTCAATGACACCATCAAGCTTGTGATTTTGTTTGTAGAAAAACAAATTACATAATCTCGTCCGTTTAATATCAACAATGAAATTAACATAGGAGTACACCTCACAAATTGCATTCAGATCACTTAAAATAAACTCAACCTTTTTTATATAACAAGCAAAAATAAAATATCCACAACTGTTAAGCAGAACCAGCATCACACAAGATACAATCATTGCTATATCATCTTCAGCGGTAACATTTTTTTGCAGAAACAAACGATTTATTTGTATTTACGTATTTCGTACGTATGTATTTTTAAATTGGCACGATACCCCTCTTGTCTAGTTTTATTAGTGGTAAATTTACTTATGTAAAAATATTGCGAAGAACTTACGTCGATGAACTTTTTTTCTTCCGTTTAATTTTTGCATTTTTAATTGCATTTACACTTTCCTCATGTATTTATATTTTTATAATGTTTGAGCGGCTTCAAATCATCAAATACTAATATATTTAGTATCAATATATGGAATACATAAAGAGAAAGCCTCAGAAATATGCAGATAACGAGGCGAAAGCTTAACAAACAAAATAACAAGCGACAGCTTAAGTAATAAAATTATATTGCAACAAAATAGTATCAAAAATATACGGCGCTTTATAGCAAAAGTTTATTTATACCCCCATGGAGTTACCTTGTCAACTTTTTTTCTTACCGACAGTAAGCAAAAGTTGTTTACATTAATTATGACTGTGAGTTTCTAAACACCCCTCTCCTGTTTTTTTGCCGATAAAGCAAATAGAGATTAAGCTAGAAATTTACCCACAGCACAATATTAGATCTCGCGGAGCCTTCTTCTCATTCTTTTGACGGAAAGCTGCAAAGTTTCTCTTTTGAAAAATAATAATTTTTTTGAAAAAAAAACGAAACAAGCGAAAGCTTCATCGAACGAAATTTTGACAGCAACCGTTGAAGCGAATCTAATAGCTCAATATTTTTTGGAGATTAAAAAATATAGTATAATAAATTAAAATGACTGAAACGATAGTGTTATCCCGTAAAAACCCCTGGATTAGCGCGTAGACAATTTTCCCCAATTTTTTTTAAACGGCGGATATTCTGTTCATGAGAAACTTCGACGATTTCTTTCCAAATGTTCTATCGTCCCTGGTGATAGAGCTGGACGAAGATGAAGATGAGCTAGACACGGAGGATGACACAGAAGACGATGTACTTTCAGAGTGCTGGAGACTCGTTCTGTTCTTAATAATACTATCTTTACTACTATCAGATGAGCCTGGTAGCTCAGCAGTCTTTGACTCAGGGGTCGGAACTGGATCGCTCAACGACTCCTTCTCTAGTGCTCGTCCATGCTGGACATGGTTCATCTTGTCGTCCTCATGACTTTCGAATTTCTTGACCCGAAACCATTGGCCTTCTCCATAAGTCACTGATTCTGCGTCACCAGTGTCCGAAACTGTTGATGATTCCACCCCTTTGGACGAACCCTTTGTAGAAAGGGAGAAATTCCTTCGACGGGGGAACAATTTCTTCCTCCGCAGAACTCCGACACGTGTTGTCTCAGATCCTGCAACATTTCCGTCTTCCTTGTCGCCACCACTATTATTTTGAATGTCTTCTTCCTTTACTTGTCGAAGTTGGGATTGACGGCGAGTGGGCTCTTCGGCTTCCTCCTTTTCCGGATTTCCAGGCCGTCTGCGACGAAATTGGCGCTTGGATTTAAATAGAATTGTCGTTCCATCCTGATGATCCTGATCGTTATTCTTGTTCCTGTTATGGATCAACATTGGACCGCTGTCCGTTTTGCTACTAAATCGAACAGTTTTGGGGACATTTCCATCAGCCATGTCATCCTCGGAATCCTTCCAACTTGGATTTGCTTTCTTCGTAGTAGTGGTACTTTCCCGGGGTGTGGCATGCTCGGCGTGAATTCCTTGCGAGCTGTTACTTACCAAAGTGGAATCAATCAGGGCCGGTTTATACGTTGTTACAGATTCCGCGCCTACAACGTCATCGTGCCCTTCAGCAGCAGAGGCCATGTGATTTTGAAAGTTCTTTCTGGCAATGTCGGCAATTTTAGCTTTCAAATGGTGTTTTCCGTTCCCGTTGTTAAATCTTCCTACAATTGGTTTCTTCCCAATCCGAGTTGGCTTTTCAAACGGTGGCTCAGTAGCAGATTTTTCCTCTTTCGGGGCAATCTTTAGTTTATTCCAGTGTTTTCTTCCTCCCTTGTTTGGGGTAGACTCCAGCGTAAGGTTTTCATTCTTTGGGCTGGGAACGACGTTCAGCTGTACGTTAGATTGAGATTGTTGCTCGTCATGAATCATATCTCCGTCCGATCTCTGCGTCACAGCAACTCCAACTCCCTGGGGGCTCTGTCCAAACGCGTCATCAAACGGTTTGAAAAAATCGTCAAAAAATGAGCCATGGGGATGTATATCAGGAGAGTGGTGTACATGTGGTTTTGAGAATACTGGTCTTGCCTGTGTCACGGCTGGAGCGCTGGAAGGAGCAACTGGCGCTGTCGTCGAAATTCCATTAACATCCACAAACTCGGCTGGTATCTGCTCAAACTCTGCGCTTTGGCTTATCATTGCTGGCTCAGCTACCATTGGCACAATTGGCTTTCGTGGGTGGGGACCCCTAACTGCAGGAAAGCGACCCCTTGCTGGTGGATGGCCATGATTCATTGGAACATGTCGTGGTGGTGGTAATGGTGAGGGAAGTGGAACACCAACAGCATGCTTCTGTGGCGGAGGTGGCGCAGGTGGTGCATGATGCCCATGGTGATGATGATGACGGGAATGATGGTGGTGATGTGGTGGTGGGGGACGAGGTGGCGGCGGGACGTTTGTTGGAGGATGGTAAACAGGGTTTACTTGAGGCGGCCGGTTGCTATTAAAATTTGCAGCGGTGTCAGGAATTTCGTAGCTATTGGAAGTTTGGGGAGCACTGTCTGCCAACTCTTGAGTTACAGGCGACGCAAACTGTCCACCAACCGCGTATGGATTTGAAGCCGGGAATGCATACGGGTTAAGGACAGCGGGTTGTGGAGCTACCTTTGGAGGAGCATGATGTCTAGGCGGTTTCCTACCTCTTGAGGGAGGTCTAAATGAAAGGTGGTCAGAGAATGCAGATAGTTGCTGCTGGTGACCGTGTCCCCGGTGATGCTGATGGTTATGATGATGGTGAGGCTGAGGAGCAGCAACTGGGGCAGCGTGATTTCGAATGAATTGAGCAGGGTTTACGCCCACATTAACATTAGCCTGTCCAAAATCCTCTAAGGGTGGGAAATGCTGGGTTGCAGGTCCATGAAAAATATTTGGCTGCTGGCTCACCTGAGGCTGCAGACTCTGTTCTGTAGATGAAGGTGTGTACGTGTGATGCTGCTGCGGCTGAATAATGTTATGATGAATAACGTGTGGTTTTGAGTTAGGCATTGTTATGAATGACACTGGATTATCCCCAGGGTTATGCTTGGAGGGATCTGCGTTAAATCCGGGAGGGAAGAAAAACTCGTCCGAGAATAGCGATTGACTCAGCCCGAGAGAAGCAGTGTTCAGCTCATTCCCATGAACCCCGATGGGAGCATTATCTTTATGATCAGAATGATCTTGGATAGGCTGGGGCGTGTGGTCTTGTACAATTTGTGGAATTTGCAAAATTGGTGGATCAGGTATGTCTGGCAGGACTTTAGGAGGCTGCTTTGGACGTCTCCTTCTAATAAGAGGACGTGGCGAGGGATGCGTATTTTCTATCGAAATTGGTTGCGGTGGAGACGGTGGTGGTGGAGGAGATGGAGGTGGTAATATGCTCTGCTCCGTACTTTCTAAAGGTGGGCGCGATATTATAGGCGGTCTACCAAATGGAGGTGTAAGTCTATGAAAATCTCGCTCCTTTACGGGTGACGGTGGAGGTGGCGGTGGTGGAGGTGGGGACACCGGCCCCTGTGGCAAGGGAGATGGGAAATCGCGCGTGAAATCGGGATCTGGTGGTGGAAATGGTAATGTCGGGAAGTTTGCTAATTCCTCAGAGATTGGACCCTTTATTCCAGGAGCAGAGTGTGGACCAGGAGGAGGTGGCCCGGACTCGTCTCCACCGGAGGAATTCGGGGTTTCGGTAGAGATATTATTATCCTGAAGCGGTGAAGTATTCACTGGTTGTTTCCTATAAAATGGGGGCCTTTGCCTAGGAGACTCGCTCTTTGTTCCAGGGAACGGTGGGAAAGGTCTTGAACTTGTCGGAGGGCCTCCTCCTCCTCCTCCTCCTCCTCCTCCACTTGAGTTATTATCTTCCGCACTGCTAGCAAATGGATTGGGTCTCCTTAGACGAGTACGAATGCGCACCCTTCCTCTTCCATTATTTTTTGGCCTGGAGTTTGGACCTAACCCGTTACCAAACCCTTCATCAGAGCCGCCAGAATTAGGTGCCCTTGGAACGACATCGCCCTCCGCATCTTGCTGGCTAGCATCATTTTCTATATTTTTTTCTCTTTCGTTGTTTTTCTGTGGACGAGGTCGCTGTCTAAATTTTGGCAGAACACTTGGAGGACTATGTGACTCCACAGTTTCATCGCTGCCACCTCCGAACGAAGCTGGAGGACCGCTTGGATTTAGTTTCTGCTTCCCTCCGAATTTAGGTTTTTTAATAACAATGTTTTCTTCGGACTGGCTGGTTTCAAATGGAGTATTTCCGTTGCTCTGCGTCCATGCATTATCCGCAAAGATGGAATTGGGAAGTCGAACACTGTCCCCAATTTCCGGTGGAAGGGGAACCACGACATCCTGACCATTCAACGGGTGATCACTGTGTTGTTTTGGAGCGCCAGGTCTCAAATTCATTGTATTCTCTCTAAACATGGTGTTGGTGTTGAGATTATTGAGGTTATTGTAGTTCTCTATCAGAGGACCTCCACCAGGAAGAAACTGAGGGAATTCATCCCGCGGGGTTGTCGAGGACTGGGGTTGTGCGAATGCAAACGGATTTTGGTGATTGAATGGCGGAGGGGATGAGTGAGGTTGGTAAATTGGCCGTTTTCCAGCTGGAGGAGCAGGGTGATGATGATGATGATTATGATTGTGATTATGGTGATGTTGATTGTGATTATGATGATGGCGGTGGTGATGGCGACCAGGACGCGCAGGAGGACCAGGATGTGGTGGACCTTGGGGAATGTGCTGCAACGGTGCTTCTCCGCTGAACTGCGGGAAATCCAAATGATTTTCCCCAGCCGCCGCAGGATTGCTGGTGCTCGATGGGATTCGAGCGAAATTTGGGATTTGAGGTGGATCTGGAATGTGCGGAAACACGTCCATTATGTTTTCATGGGGTCCCCTAGTATAGTCTGGTGCATTAGATGGAGGAGGACCAGTGGGACCACTTGGAAAGTCATGTATAGGAAAAGCTGGCAAATGGTTATCGGAAAGTTGTGGGAAATCTTGTGGCCCTCTGGGAAACCCTGAGGCAACTCCTGGAAAGTCGTGAGGCCCTCGAGGAAAATCGGGTAATCCTGCAGCCTGTGCGTGGTTCTGTTCAGGGGCGCGAGGATATGAGCTTTGAAACGGCTTAGCAATGGGTTTCCAGCCTTTGTAAGTGGAAGCCAAAAAGCCATGAGGGCTACCGCTAGTTTCGCCATACGCTGATGTTGTTTGCGGTAAGTCTGATTGTATTGACTGACCACCTGGACCGTGAAAGGGGCCAACACTTGCAGGGAGTTCGGACACTGGTTCATTTCCAAACGGAAGCTCGGGATCCTGCTGGAACCCAAAAGGGTTCGCATTAGCAAATTGGCGTACAGGAAACTTTGCAGGCGGACCGAGTGGAGCTCCTCCGGGGGATGTATGTGCAGGTGTAGCGTCAACTGCAGGAAATCCAAAATGCTGTGGCTGCTGCTGTTGTTGTTGTTGTTGCTGTTGCTGTTGAACTTTTACTCCAGCGACTGGATATGCATCTGGTGGTAACCTAGGCAACTGCGCCCCGGCAACTGCCTGTTGCCCAGGACGACCATAGTGATGGAGGTTTTGATGATGCGGATGGTTATGCAGGTGACCGGGATGGTGATGATGTCCATGATGATGCTGATGGTGATGATGTGGATGATGGTGATGGTGCGGGTGAAGTCTTGCTAGAAGGGGTCTGGGATGCAGACCATGAAGCAAGGGGATATGAATTCTTGGTTTAATTCGATGTGGCTTCGCTGGGTGTTGTGGAACGTGAACGACGTTTGTAGCTTGTGCTGTTGGGTGATGTCTGGGCGGTCTAGGATGCATAGGAAGGCGGGGTGCCATCCTCTGAAGTCGGAGGGGATGACGAGACAACAGAGGTCTGTGTGCACTTCCTATTTCCCATAGTACCGCTGCAGCGACTAGTAATACCTGAGAAGTAGCGAAGCGACAGATAGAAGTAAAGCAATGACCAGCAAGACAGCCTTTCTCATAATACCCCAATTTCTTTCATAATATTCATTTTCGTAGTTGACAACGGCAGAAAAATAGAATCAGTATTGCGAATGAATTTCATGAATTTTTAGTTTCTGAACTTATTAACTTCGCATTAGGATCACTAGAGAGTAATTACTAGAAAATCTGATTATAAAACTTTAAGTGCAGAAATGAACCGAATCATATTAGGCAAATGGGAATCGGAGTGCCCCATAATGAACGCAGTACTATTATATAGGTATATTAAAAGGAAAGTAGATGCTCTTTTGTAGTCTTATAATCAAATTTTTACTACAACATAAAACATCAATTTTACTTTTCACGGTGCGGTTGAACAACCTCCTTTCCCAAAAGTTTGACACAAAAAAAATATCATGCGTACTGATCCATTTAGAGCCATGTCAGAAAATGAATGTGTAAAAGAAACAGACGAGTAGTTAGTGTTTCTGTAATTTGTATTTTTAAACTCACCAATATAAACTTAGTCATTCTGATAATCCAACAATCTTAAAACTCAGATTTAGATTTCCTTTAGATCCGTACTTATTCTCATTTGAGCACTATTTTCATGCAAAATTTACACACAATCGACTCGGAAAATTGCTAGACGATTTTAAAATTGACACTGAAGTTTACATTTTCTAAAGGAAGAATCACAACGATACCCCAGTGCGAAAGCTCAACAAAATAAACAAAGTTCAGCTACGGTGCTGAGCTCCAGTAGCTAGTTTTTAGCAGTTTTCGCGATGTAAAAATTTCACTGATTTCAAAATTCACGAATTGTTAGTTAATTCCCCAGAACTATGATAATATCCGCAATGCTCCATTCGCTGGCTAAACACTGGGTTTTTCATTCCGATAAAAGAAACTGTCAAGCAGAAATATAAGGGAACCTTTTTAAAGGCGACAGGTGCCTCACTTCCTTTTTCTTTCACTCAATCAATATTGCCAATTATGAAGAATGGTTTCTCACAAGAGTTTCTTCCTCTCCCCCTGCACCTCAATCGCACTGCACTAGTATTCTGAGGTAATCATACTTGCTTCCTCTCTCAAAAATGCAAACTTTTCTCACTAATTTTTGATGCGTCTGGTGTAGTTTCTAACACCACACTAAATTCTCATTTCAAAAATTCATTGCAACTCTTTCAACTAAATCGCCTTTCCTCCTGCAGCAACACATATAAGCGTATAAGCACCTGAACATTTCAAATTGCAGAGCGATTCCACTACTCCCATATCGAATGTATGCAAACGGAGCGACAGAAAAATCTTTGAGAAGGCCTTGAGAAGAAAAGAAGAAAATAGATTAGCACTTTGCAAGTACGAAGCATGAAGGATCATGATAAGCATACGCAGAGAGAGAAAAGAAACGCTCACAAAAGAGCGCACGCTCATACTTATTTTGCTAATCCTGCAAGGGAGCCATTCTCCCGTTCAATACACTTTGCGCATTCATTCATCATTATCCGCGACGAACGTTAAGTACTTCTCATATCATCATCATCCCCCACCGCAACTTCTTTTACTTTTTGCGAAAAAAAGTGGATCAAATCTTTTTTTTTAATTTTATTTTACAAGGATACTGCTCTGCCTACCGTACTATGAATTTTCATGCAGACTGATGATGGTGGTGGTGGATGCATTGCATTCCTTCTCGTTGTGGTTGTGTGTGCGTTGCCTGGCAAACACGCCTAAGCACACCGTCACTCTGTTCCTCCACACTCATTGCAGATCTTAAACGAACTAAGAAGGGATGATGTATTTTTCTAGAAAAAGTACAAGTTACGAATCTGGGGATGATGCTGATCATCTTTTCAAGTAAGTAATGAGGCTACAATAATGTACGCTCTTCTTATCCGCTTTCATCGTCTTCAATATCACAGCGACGGAGACTATTTCAATGGCAACAAGGTAGCATTCCAGCATGTATCCGCTTACTTCTCCTTTCATGGTTGCTTCAAATATTTTACTTAAATTTATATTTTTGCTATAATAGGTAAACTGCAACATTGTCTCGCCCCAAATAAAAAAAAATGGAAATGTATGAAAATGTATATCTATCATAAATTTATACTAGAGAACGTGAAATTGTGACAAATTATTTAGTTGTCGTTTATGATATACCTTTCAATTCTTAAATTAACTTAATCTCCAGTTTTTACTATATTTTCCAAATCTATCAAGCTATCAAACCGTATATGTTCTGTTTTAATAATTCGCCAAATTCACCTTCAAAAGATATTTAAAGAAAAACGAAGATGTGAAACAGCGCGTGAGGTTACCTTGTGAGGATTTACAAAGGAAAGAATCAGTTGGGTTTTTTCTCACATTGTTTCCTATTTGCACGAGCTCTGGTAAGTAAGAGTGATCTCATTCACATACTATTTACATTTTTACCTTTATTCTCACTTCACTTGCAGAATGCGAGAAGCGCAGCGCTTACGATCTAGCAGATTTAGTTTAATTCATCCCATCTACTATCCCGGGAGTAAATTGAGATCATGAAATTTGTTCTGACATGTGAGCTTGACAGCTTGTAATTGGAAAACATTAAAATATTTTAGCGTGCCTTTAAAACTCAAATGAGCTGTCATCGTTCACATACAATTAATCGGGACCAAGATGGAAAATTAGCATCTTTGAAGTGCTCTAGGAGAAAGGGGATTTTTACCAGGTTAGGCAACGTCATAAATCGAATGAACCAGTTAAGCTGTAGTATAAGACAGACGAACCACGAGCAAAGGGAACCAAAAAGAACTTTTTTCATAGTACGCTACTCACTTCATTTCACTACATAATAAATGAAGTGTGACAAAGCAATATATCCACTCTAACCAAGGAGCTCTCGACTGGTGCCTCAACCGAGTAGCTGCCTGCTTAGTGTGAATTTCATGAAGGAAGAAATTTTATTTCGAAGCACTAACCCTGAGAGCACCGCATCAATACGTTGCCAAAATAGTGCAACTTTGAATATGAAGTTCATCCCTTCCCACTTTTTGAGCGTGGAGTTGGTTCCCTTGAACCAAGCCAATATTCCCATTTCATCCCTAAGTGATGATTAGAATCGTGAGAGTGGGGAAAATGGTCAGGTTTCAATGGCAATTACAACATAGCATAGGAGTTACTTTCATGGCAATGGCACGAGTACAAAAGTAGAAGGAATGTGTCAGGTGTATGCGTAAATGGTGAGATCCTCCTCTAGCGATAGTCCTACTTCGAAGTTATCGTTAATTTTTATATTTCACTCTGATTGGGTAGGAACAGAGTTGAATAAAAGATTTGTTTACTGATTTTAGAACTTAAAAATTTTTAGTTACTACTAGAAGGAGGATCACTTGAATCATTTCTCTAGAAAAAAAATCCGCTTAATCCGCCTAATTGCCTCATTTCTGCATGCAGCATGCCCATCCTCTAGAAAAATGAAGAAAAAGAACTAAACCAGGTTTTAATTCTCAAAACTTTGAATCTCAATCTCAATCTCTGAAAAACCGCACGTACAAGAACGTAAGCAAACAATCAGTCTTTTTTAACAAGAGCACGTCGAAATTAAAATCGAAACTCAAACAGTAGAGCAAGCAAAAAATACATAAATGTTTAATTTTTTCGCCATTCCTCTGTTTATTATTGTTATCAAAAAATTCCTAACAACTTGCTATGTATGATACTGAAACTGATATTTAATCGTTAGTTTCAAAACGATTTCTTATCTCTGACTTTTCAATGGGTTAGTGGGCAACAGAAGTAAAAAATGCGTGCTGAATGTTGTAGGGTGGAATGTACTTCAATAGTACTATGAAATTTACACAACTTTACACAATAAACGCTGCCATCTAGCCGCATCTCTAATTTCCCTGCTTACGAGTACATACTACAAACATATTGGCTAACACATATTGCAAACTAAAAGTATTGGCTTTCAAGTGAGCGAAGTTCGCAAAATCTGGCGCTCTGATTTTTCTACGGTTTTATCTTCGCTAGTTACCATACATGTTTCCAAGCATTGCCAATTATTCCTTACCTACTGCTTTCAACAGAAATGAAGTAATTACAAGGGAAATATGAGTAAAAATGAATTACAAAAGCAGGCGCCATGTACTAGCTCTGATTTTTCTCGTTCCCTCTACCGAAAAATATGGTTCCTCATTTGCAATACGCTACCATTCTCTGTGTAAAAGTAAGCTTCTTTTACTATTATTAAATGTACGTACAAAGCGGGCTGATCTGAGCAATAACTTCGTCTCAGAAACTGCTGCTGCCACTTTTCGAATGAACACAGCACAGGGGAAAAAATGTACATTTAGGCTTTCGCATAGCCCACTAAAAGGAATCCGACTAGGCTACTTTTACTATGTCCCTACCACTCGAAGCTACCCACACGTTAATCTTACAAAATTATTTACTGTAATTACTTTTTTGTCTTAAGAAAAAAATTTTACTCACAACACTGCTGAAAAAAGCATGGTGTAAACTTATTTCATTTTCTCTACCCAAAAGCAAAAAAAAGTGCAGTGTTTTCTACCGCTTTTGGATTGTTATTTTCTATGCATCTAACGCCAAACAGCAAACTCACAGGCATATATGCATTAGCTGAGGTTAGATTGCTTTTGCTAGCTGCTATCATTCTGATTCTGAAATTACATTTTAGGCCTGCGGCACTTAACAACATTAGCACTGGCTTTTCCGCAGAGCATGTTTCCTCCCTCAATTCTCAACGCGGAGACAAAAAAAAAGTTCGCTGAAATCGTAAGTGACGTACTATAAGTTAGATCTAGAGAGAGGCTCCGAAGTCCGAGGTTTGCTACTTTTCTTTCGTTTACCTCCCTACTTTTTCTATTATTACGACAAAACTCCTCCGTATTTCACAGGTCTTCTCGGTTCCAATTACGGAGCACTGTTTATTTTCAGCGTCTCGTTGGTGCTTACCCTAAAAATCATTGCTAACTGCATGTCGTACTAGTTGCGAGAAAAAACGACAATTGTACTGCGTAAAAACATAAATAAAATATCTAAATAAACGGAACCTCCCTAAGCATCCGTCCCTTCCCGCTAACAGCAGAGCAACTTTTCCGAAATTATGTACATAAGTTTCTGAATTTATTTTTTCCTTTCTATTAAAAGCATTCTAACTTTCAACAGCCTCGTAATCGCATAAGATTAAACAGGTAAAGTTATATGAAAAGAATGAGGAAACACAATAAAAGGGTTTCCGTGAATTTGCCAGCTTAAAAAAAGCATCGTCTAAACACTGCCAGCTTCAGTTTTATTACTATTATTATTAGCAGGATAAACTTAAACTGTTTTTTCTTTATGGATTATGGTTTCTTTAAGCGTAGTGCGCTGTATCCAGTTGTCCTTCTCTATCTCATATTCTCTAAATCACCCAGCTTGAATGGCCAATTGGCCATCGGTGGCAACATTGCGCCGTTTAGTGAGAAAGCCACTGGCAACTGAAACTGTCGTTGCCATTGAAACTCATTTTCCTTTGTTGCTTCTTTTTCTTGCCCGTTTCGCCGAGTACCTACTTTGCATGAACGAAGAGCGAATGTCCCTTTCTTTCTCCCAAAATGTAACAAAGAACACACGATCCATAAATTTTATCTAATCAGTAACCAGAAAGAAATTTCAAGACAGAAAGAGGGAGCTAATTTTCAAGAATGAGGTTTGACTTTCTGTCCGCTATTGAATGAGCATTTTTATGTTTACTTTATCCATTTTTCAATGCTGGCAATTGTAATAGAAATGGTCATTATTTGCAAAATTTACAAAGAAGCTTTCTTCCCTAGAGAGAGACAGAGAGAAAAAGAAAATGGAAAGAGACATCACATCCCTGTTGAATATTTTTTAATGCACCTTTTTACTCGCCCATATATGCTTGGGCTCTCTTTTGTTTTTCAATATTCTTTGGATGGTTTACGAGTGCCCTTGAGAGGGGGAGAAGTGGAAACTGTACGTCTTTTGTTATAATATTTCATATTAATTAATTTTCTGAGGATCTCAGTATCATAAAAAATGTGTGGGAAGAGGAGTGCTAAACAGATGCCATCTCATAAAAGCAAAAGTATAAATGCGCGTACAGAAAAACACAAAAAAATGATGAATCTGCGTCTCTTAAAACCCTCAAGTTGAAGAACCTAAAAGTTAAATTGTTATCAACTCCTCTCGGGCTTTTTATCACTTTTCTCATCAGGCTCATGATTTTTATCATCTCGAGAATATAGTTTCGTAAAGTCGTTAACATTCCTTACGAAGGAATTAAAGACACGACCCTGCACATGTGACAGATCTCAGAAAGCTGGCGTTTTTTCCTTACTCACAATGCGTCCATTTCTCATCTCGTATACCCATAGTCGGTATGTTTTTGTTGGGGAAAAATCCCAGTCATAAGCAACATAATAATTGCAAACGTTAATGTTGTTGGCCCACTTGTTTACTATATTTTTTTCAAAACTGTGACCATCAAAAAATTCGCTTTTACTTGAAAGCTTGAAACTTTAATTTACGTCAGTGTTTTTTCGAAGGGGAAACTTTTCTACGAGTCTCCAGAAAAACTTCACTCACTCCATCTCCCCGTTTTCTCGTGAAAAATGGAAAAGTTTTCGTTCAACTTCCAGCTTGGGCACCCTTTCCGACTACAGTACATATATAAAGCGAGACAAGTCTGGTAACAGACTACGCAAATGCTACTGCTACGTACAACCCTGACCAGTGCACAACCCGGCCTCGCACAATGGATTTTGAAAATGCATTTACATGGCTGCTGCCCCCTCAAAATACAAAAAATTCCCTTTCTCTAAATATACAAGTAAATTAATGACGCAAAATAATTTTAATTCAATCTACATGTGTTCAGAGTGCATAGAAATCACGATTACTTTCGTCGACTACAACGATTACCTTGTTATTCCCACCACTGCTAATGATAAAACGCATGGTCAGTCACTCGAAATGAAAGGGGGAAAGACTTTGCAAGCTACATAACAGTATACGTACAAGTTACAACAATGCCTGAACGAACTTTAAAGATATGGCTTGTGCTACTGCAAGTGTAACAAAGCTTTCGCCTCACTTTTCCGTTCAACAAAGCACAAACTCTTGAGCATTTTCCGTAGCCGAGTGTGCATCTTTTGTTAATACGGCATTCACTCCATTCATAATGATGATGATATTATAATGATAATGATGATTGTTATTATCATGTTTACGATGACACTTCTTTATGCGTCATCATCATCTCAGCCCTTCGTTAACGAAGATTGCCGTTGCAGCACTAAAAGGAGCGTCCTATCCCAGCACAGTAAAAAATTGTTACGATGTGACGAGTCCTTTCTGGGAAACTTTTATCGGTTCCTTTAGTAACAAAAGGTAGTAAGCCGGGGATTTATGGCTAATTATCATATTGTTGTGCCATCCCTGCATCCGTGAATATTTTATAGAGCTGCTGCTACCAGTAGTGCTGGCACCATCCTCTACCGGCCTGGTGAGAGAAACCACGCATTTTTTTTCTTAACAAAAGCGAAAGTGAGGTGGAGAACGGTCATAGTAATCGTCTAGTTGACTCATCAAACCCCGTAATTTACCTCATAGTGTGGAGACCATATAAATCAAGAGAACGCGCGTAAAAAATCACGGAACAATTTTGCTATTATAAAATGCAGCGGGTCGCCACACACACTCGCTATTGGTAAAGTTCAACAATGTGGTAGGTAGCATGCGGATCGTCGTGCGCTTCCTGTTGTCAATGAAGGGAAGAAAGGAGCAGTGTAAGTGAGGCGAAGAATGGGAGAAAATGTCTTGTTAGCTCGGCATTCTCCAATCTCCAAAGTTTGCGTCGTGTGCACTTCTTTTTTAAATGCTCCGTGATGCGTATAAAATTGTCAATTGTAAGTTTCATTTCATCAGAGCAATACGGAACAACAATAGAGTGGTGGAGAGTGACATGATAAACAAATAGGAATCAAGGTTCCTTTTTCATACTGAGAAGGTACAAGATAGCCTACCGTAAAGTAAATAAAATTGAGAGCAAAGTGCAATGATCTGTAGGAGACTAGGAGGCATGAGGCATGCCAAAAGTACACACTGGGCGTGCACACTGTTTGTGATTCACATATTCCGCTCACTCACTGAAAAATACGGTTTTACTGCCACGACAACAACGACGCATTCTTTCTCTCACTCCCAACAAATATTCCTCTAATCCGATCAGATCATCTAACAAGACAACAGCCATTTCAGAACCTTATTTCTGATCACATATAGACAGTTGAGGGGAGATGGTGGAGTGGTATCATGCGAAAAAACGAATTTTCATTCAATCAGTACTGATTTACTTAACGATTCCATGTAAAAAGAAACTCAGTTTCCGGTGCGGTGGATGACAACAGGAAACATATGTAAACACGGGTTTCTGGTGTTTGATTTGATTGAACAGGATTACCTTCGCGCAGAGGAATGGACTAGACATGTGTTCCTTGCTGCCCCAGACAAGATAGACGATACTTAAGTTGATTTTTTAGTGGAAAATTTGGAGTGGCAATAAAAAATATAGGTTGCCTCAACTTTTTCTTCTCGTTTGAAATCTCTCGTAATCCATCACTTTTACAGCAAGCCCAAGCAAACGCATAGGAAGGAGAAAGGCCAAAAAATAACAACAATATTATGGGGATGTTGATGATGCTGAGATTGAATGAAGGGTGATAAGGAATACCTCGTACTACAAAACTATTCAACCATCAAATCTCTCGCTTGCTGCTCTCCTCAGAAGAGCTACGCTCATTTTTCGTCTGATACGAAAAGCTCTCTGGAGCAGAACCCCATTAAAAATTCCGAGACCAACATTAACAATTATGATACATGAACCCTAACAATAAACTTGGGCGAGCAGAGATTAGAACATTTTGTAGTCAATAATATATACGCAGAGTAGTAGTACCTGTGTTTTCCCCAGTCAAGGCTCGCCCTCGTACTTGCACTTGGTATTAGTGCCTCCTCAGCTTCTAATCAGTTGCAGCTCTCATTTCTTCAAATTTGAGTAATTATGTTTATCAATAGTACCTTACCTACTACTTACGGTTCCTAGTGTAGAAAAATAGACTGGTCAGAAACCATTCATATTGTTTTGTTATTCGCATTGTTATTATTGTTATTAAATATTTGATTCTATTATAATCTTCAGTAACATAAAAATATCCTTTTCACTTCCTCCTATATCTCTGTTTAATAACAATGCTGAATGCACCAATGCATTCGATTTTTTCTGCATTACAGGCAAAACGTGGTTGCATGTATCGATGTAGAGTAGTCTAGGTTGGTATATGTAATAAAAATAATTCGCCCATGAAAAATATTCCAGTGTAGTAGGATTTACCTGGTACCTACTTCATGCTTAAACCCTTTGCGTAGTAGGAGTGGCAATAGAAAAATCGAAATGCTCCAAATCCAAAGTATGCAATTGGATTTTCATTCCATTTCATATTTAAATGTTATTGCCCTTTTTCTAGTGTATTCTCGAGAACAACAAAATATTTTCTTCGAGTCTAACAGCATGAGCAACCCTTTCAGACTTCAACAGCTCCGCACTATCTGCTACTACCTCTAAAATAAGTGTATCATTAGTTCAACCGTCCAGAAACAAAAGAGCAAAAAATATGCTAACACGAGTACTACAACTCTGAATGCAGTTTTCAAAGCCCTTGCAAAATTCTGATCAATTTCGTTATTCTGAATTTTTACAAGTACTACGCACGATACCTACATGTATTGAAACTTTTCATGTGAGTCGATAATAAAAAACCGTGTTTTTTACAAAATTCATTTTGATGTTCTCTTCACTTCTTCAAATAAAAATTAGTCTCGTGACCAATGCCGACTTCACTATAACGAAATGATGCAGGTGAGCACAACTGCACATATTTACGGGAATATAATGAAAGTACGAGTAAAAAGTGTGACGTGTTCCTTCTTGGTTTGCTTCACTTCATTAAAATATGGGTACATGGGCATTTCAGTGCCTACGCACCATTCATTACTGATCTGTGATCTGATAGTTGTACAAGTTGGTTGTTCTGATTGCTGCTAATCGCATTATTGTTTTATAAGGATTTGCCGGTTTAGAAGTCTTGAAAGTAAGACGCTATATATGTAGCGATATTTGAAAGCATGTTCATTTTTTATGAAACAGAAAAATCAACTTTTTGTCTACTATCACTAAAAACAATAAATACTAAATATGAGTGCACACTTGAGCAACTCGTCTATAAAGCTTGAGTGGCTAATTTAGGTTAAAATAGGTTAATTTAAAAAGTTTATTAATTAGCATTTGCGCAGTGATAACAGATACAAATCTGTAAATTAGCGTCCCTCCGTGGCCATTAAGGCGTTCTCTGTGTTTAACATTGTTTTGCCGAACAATCATTCACACCTTGATGAAAATGTAAGAGCTGTTTTGGTATCATAAATGATTTTCTCAAAAAGAGTTTAAAATCGCCGCATGGTTTCAGCCTTTCAAACTCAATTTTTGCAAGATTCCTGTCTCCGTTGAGCGCGTGATTACAGCCTCTCGTTTTGCTTACTGTTGCTGGTGTGCAAAAATTTCCATTTGTCCAATCAAACTCTAATTGCTGCTTAAATGAGATGCCTTTTTTGCACAAAAATTAATTTCTTTTCAAAGGATTTCTCATCAATTATTCACCCTTAAATCAATTATTATCGCTTTATCTGCAGGGAACGTATGCAATTTGGAGAAAAGTGGCACTGCTGCGTCACTCTAAATGACTGCAGCAATTATTATCGCCATTATCATCGTCAATATAATAGTCTAGTCATAATTATCTGATAATCTATTGCTTTTATCCAAATTAATATTATTACGCTGTCTCAACGAAAGCATGCTCAGTTTCTTTCCACTACTTCCTTGATAGAAAGATAAGCAAACCAAAACACGAATAAGATTTTAAGTATATGGTTGTCTTTCTAATTTTAAAGAGGTGTGTGATGGAAGGTGCAGCAATATAGATTTTTCGTTTGTTTGCTGGGCTGCTATTTAGCTGGCAAATGTTTTCGGAACCTCTGTCATGAAATAATTTAGCAATTGATTATTTCTTTGTTGAAAAACTCGGCAGTTTTAGTAGACTTCACGCCTCTCACTCACCCGCCTCGCCAAATTTTCATGTCTCTGTAATCTGCACTGCACGACAGGAGCAAGGAAACAAATCATTCCTTTCAGCGAATTGTTTGTTGCCACTAACATTAGATGTCAAAAATGCATAAAATGCAGTGACAATGGTAGTGCATCTAGTGATGATGAAGATGTGAGAAAGATAAAGCAAATAACAATGAGAACTCTTCACTATCTTTTGTTCTCTCGCTTTATTCTGCATTTCTCAGTTTTCCTTCTACTTCACTTACTATCAGGGCCATATAATGCAACTCTGTTGCTTCGCCTGCTACACGCCCCAAATATAACAATACGCACAAATATCTACGCCAATTAGTTTACTCTGTCAATGTTACCTTCGTCCCTTAGTCAGCACCGTACAATGACGAACAGAGAAACACACCATCTTTCTCTCTACAAGAATAGGTTCTATCTACGCGACTGCTCATAGTATCCCTTAAGGTGTACACTGGTCGAGCCATTCGGGGAATTGCATCAGGGGATTCATTAAGCCTTTAACTGCACTGTCATTCTCTATGATAAACCGACACCTAAAGCCGGATGTAGGAAAGTGTCGCAAAAAAACTGTACCAAAGCAAAGTGCGTAAATAATCAAAAAACTTAAATCGCAATCAGATAAACTTTAGTAGACGCACAATGAACACATGCACATTCAGCGAGATGGCAAAATGATTACAAATCGAAACTCAGCAGTCCGTACCAAAATATTAATCCAACTGAAGTGACGGACAGACACACTCATTCATATTTATCATATCACTGATATGTTAGAAAAGGGAAATCGGAGACCTTGTCAGGGCTTATTATAGGTACTTATGTTAGAATTAATACATACGTGCAATCATGTGATAAGCAGACAATTAAATTATATGTACTATATTTCCTGAAACTTTGTTCCGGTTAGTCTAATTTTATGCAAAACAAATTAATAGTTGAGCCCAAACTAATAGGTTCTTTGCTTGTTGGATCATTTCCAAATAGGTAGTTTTAGCCAGTGAAGCTAAACGATCGCCCTTTCAATCACAAAATTGCTATATTTATATGTAGCAAGTGATAGTATTACAGATTTTTCAAATAGTTCGTTTCATTTTTTCGCCACTCCTTTCATCTACCCAAATCCTAACGCCCTCGCAAGTGCAGATCTCAAAATTCCTTCAAAGAATGAAAGTTGCTTTCTTGCTTTTAACGCTGAAGCTCGCTGCAGATTAGGAATTCATGCGCCCACGTCAATGATAAATTGCATAGTTAAGTCGACACCAAAATTATCTTTTCAAAACGGTGCAATTAAACGTAGATTTCCTTGCCTGAGTATGAAAAACGTAGTAGTTTTCGGCAAACTGGGAACAGAATTTTGCATGTATTTTACGGTAAAAAGAACCAATAATACAGCTTTACTTACAACTGCGCCTCTACATATGTACCTTCCGAGTCTGTTTTCATCCATACAATTTAAACCAGTGTTTTTACTAAAGGACAGCACAATTCTTTTATTTTTTCTTGAAGGTGTGCATTAATTCCGTTTCTCTCTCGCTTATCCCTTTTCGTTTTCAAAAATCCCCCTGCGGCTTCTTCCTCCATATTAAAAGCTAACAGCAATGTGCGGCGTAATGTAAGTATGTGTCTGCACTTACTTGGGAAAGAATTCGTTATTTTCTTCAATAATTCCCTTTCATTGTTGTCAACGTATCTCATCAGCACAGCGTTGAGATGCTCACTCTGTCGGTGTCTTTCTGTGCCCTACATTGCCAAATGATGCCGAACGTCAAGAGCGCCGAGCCCAACTCCGCATTTTTTCATCTTTGAGACACCGATATATATATATATGAGTGCAGAGCATGGCGATGCGGATGACCCAAATGTTGTATTAAAAAATGTAATAACAACTTTAATGGTAGGATCAGCGGTAGGAAAAGTGAAAAATGTACCTGACCGTTGTAAAGAAAGTCGGAAGTTAATAAAAAATATGAAGGTAAACGCCAAAGAAAAGAGAAGTTAACGCTATCCTTCACTTAACGCAGCGTTTTACACCTGAGGCAATATAAAATTCATAACTTCTTCCCCGTGCATACACAGTCCCTTATTTTTTGCATACCACTTGGATTTCAGAAATGCACCTTAAGGCCACTCATGACACACCACAACAAGATTCTAAAAATCCGTCTTGACACTTTCAGTTGTATCACTGCCACTGCTAACCACACCACACCGCACCGCTGTCTTCAAGAGAAATTTCTTTCTTCGAAAGAAGCGCAGATTGCTTGAAGAGATGATTCGCTTTTAGCTTTCGCGTCAACATCATTCTAATCCCCACTGATCCCAATCCAATTATCATTACTGCACCAATACAAATTAGGCTGATAGGAAAAAAATTGAACTGATTTTTATCCTTTCCTTATGGTTGCAGGAAGCGTCACTAACGCTGCGTCAGTAGTTTACTTGTTGGTAGTTGGGAGAAAAGGCTGACACAAAACGGATGTTGGATGTAAATGAAGACAGCATTTTGAATTCTGTGGCCGCGTCCACATCCACATAACAAACAAGTCATTGACTTTGAATGTAAGTCGTGAGAATAAAATAGTTATATATCCGAGGGTGTTATTGGCAATAAAAAAAGAAAATGAAAGTTAGGTTGAGCGAAAATCATATTGATTTCTAATCTCCAACTGAACATGTAATATAAAATATTCGTCGTGATAATCACAACATTTTTTTTAAAGAATTTGCTGACTCAATCAGAGAAGTAAACTCTCTCTCTCTCTTTAAATTTTACAAAAATAATTTCCGTATAGCGGCTCCACAATATTTAGACTAGACGAGGAATTATAAATCAGTAGTAGATTCCTCTCGAGTTATAGTCGCACTATTTACACAGCTTCACCATTTGCAGTCCACTAAAATGTGCAGAAACGACAAAACAACCGAAATACTTCTTAATGGAAAGAATTTTTAACAAAAGATTTTTTGTACTTACCTCATGGATAATTTTACAACCTTTAACTGGACCAATTTGTGAAAAGAGTACAACTAAGAACTCTTCTGTCATTTGTGTGTCTAAATTCCCAACATATAGCGTTCTCGGCTGAGTTTCATCGCCGATTTGAAGCGCATCTGGGATCTGTTTTCAAATTATAAAAATAATTTATATCCAAAAAGTTTACAATAATTAGCCGCATTTTTCCTGAATACAATTAACTTCCACAGTCTGGATTATTATTACAACTATACTCCTCACTCAAATAACAATGAATAATTACAGAAATGTCAAAAAAACATCTCAAAACTCCGGTTTTTTTCAACTTTGCATTTTTTTGTTAAAATAAATTTAGCCAGCTAAATTCAACAATTTTTAGTAAACAATCACTATTTCGGAGCCGGAAAAATCACAGAATTATCCAGAAAACGGAATATGGGTTAAAGGTCAAAGGATCTTACCGAGTTATCGCTGTCCATGTCAAAGCCTATGTCAAAAGCTGGGGATAATTTTGCTAAGGCACTTGATACGGGCAGCCGGGAAACACTACAACAGTTGACTTTTGGCTCGACATTGATCGTCATCATCATCATCGCTCCAATACAGTTTACGGCTTTCCGTATTGTAGCCCAGGCGTGTGTGTGTATTTTACAGTCTGACGTCCATTTTTCCCCCTTCTCCACAAGAGCTCGATGGCGCTGCCTTGCACATAATTTGAGTTGGGAACTCCGCTCCTTCCTCGGCTTTTTCATTCTCGCATTTCCCCGCTAACTCCTGATGCAGTGTTGGAAGAAGATGCTACTTTTCATCTTTTTTCCATGAAAATTTACCAATGCTTAAAGCACCACCATCATACCCGGCTATGCTACATTACAACAACACACAAGCAGCAATACAAAAAATGCAGTAGCTTCATCATTCATGGCTTGTTTGTAATGTACAATGTTATGTACCCTCAATTCTCGCAGGACAAAACCAAGGTTTTTTTTTTAAAAAAAGAGAGAGATTCCGCTGGGAAGGCAAATGTGAAGGTTTATCATTTGCTTAGAATTTGGGTTAAAATTTTCATGAAAAAATGAGCTCAGCTCAAAAAATTAGCGTGCTCGCAGACAGCATAGTTAAAGCTGCACTGCTGTGATTATGGCTTTGTTCGCAGGGGGTTTAGAAATTGGGATATTTTGGCTTGCAATTTCGTAATGTATGCAGTATATTATAATATATTGTATTTTCCTGCCAGCACTTTAGTTAGCAATAATGTGGCGATGAGAGATGACTAAAAGAAATCAATTAAGTGATGATTAGCTGTCATTAAAGGAATTGTATTTTAGTATATTTTTTATAAATTTTTTGCTCGGCAAAAGGAGTAAAAAAATCATTTGCACTGCCTCCTAAGGCTACATTTTTTGTTAGACTATGAATGTGAATGAATGCATCTGCGAAGACAGTTTTGATAGAGTGCCTATTTGGAAAAAATGAAAAATGATTTGTTCTGTCCTCTCCTCGGCTAGTTTTGAGACAAGTGTAAGCAAGGTGGTTCAGTCAATCCAAACGTATTTTTTAATTCTCTATAATTTCATCTCAGTTGCAAAAATGGCATTCAGTTGCTGTGTCACATGTTACAGGTTATCAGCAAATGTTGGCGTAATTAAAATACAATGTACATGATGAATAAATGTCTAGTTTAATTAAAGTAATACAACAATTATATTATCTCTGGAGTTTGGAGTACTACTAATGTTAAATAAGTCTGGTACTAAAATGCAACAAAACAGTAAGCTAAATAGAGTTTCTCAATGGCGCTGCGGAATGCACTTGCCATGCAAACTTTTAAGAACTAAAAATAATAGTAATTACTATTCTTTAAACATTTTCATGGACACTATCTTAGCTTAAGCATATGTTCTATTACAGATTAATATGTACACTTCCGGGAGAAAGTGACAGCACTTAAGAATCAAAAAATGACTTGACAAACTCAGGATCGAACATGACCCCTGTGGCGGAGTTTTCTGTACTATCAGGCGGTGTGGTAAGGTCTTCAAGTGGACGTACTCCTTCTAGCTCGAAATACTCCTACGGGTTGTAAGAAATAATTTAAAGTAGGTCTCTTAAACATTTCACATTTGGTAGCCTTGTGATAACTATGGCAATTTCTAATTTAAAACTCACTTTTCCTGAAGCTATTGACAAAATGCGTCCAATATCTTCAACGAGATCAGAGAAGGTTGGTCTACTTTCAGGCTTCTCAATCCAGCAGTCTCTCATAATTAAGTACCTGCAATGTAAATATTACATTAAGTCGCGGAAAGGCATTTTCATTTCGCAAAATAAAATCAGTTTGGATAGAGACCATTATTTTCATATTTTATTAGGGAACACTTACAATTCAGTAGGACAATTTGGAGGCTGACTCATTCGGCGACCTTCCTTTAGAAATTCTAACAGTTTAGAAACATCTATACTAAGGAAAACAAAAATAGAAAATTGGATGTGAAGTTATTATAGGAATTGGGCATGCACACACGTGCATGACAAGTTATTTACGTATTTTGAAGGCTATACATTTATTTTGACATTTATTGCTCCATTTTAAAATAAATCTACTGTCACAGTAAATATTCACCAAAGTACTTTTGAAATATATGTTATATTTTTCTTTGCATATATTTATTCACCTTTCTTTGAGCGAGATATTCCATTCCTCTTGCAACTTGGTACGCAAACGACATCAAATCTCTGAAGGATACTGGTTCATCGTCCATTGTCTGATCCACATCTATTATTTGCTGCGGAACTTCGGGTTTATTGGGCGTTTCATATAGAAAATGATGTCGGTTTTTTCTCAGATAGTCGCGTAGATTTCCGTTTTCTGCAAACTCCATAATGACCAGCAGTTCGCCGGTTTTTGTGCAGCAGCCTAAAAGATTAATTATATTCACGTGCTTTCCCAATTGCTTCATTGTTTCCATTTCCGACACCAAATCCAGTAGTTCTGCATCCGAGTGTGTTTCTTAAAAATAATGTAAGGATTAAATTGATATCATTTTACTAACACCATATTTATGCATTACTATTATATAGCTCTAGCTGTTCATGAACAAATGTACTTTTTCATTTATGCTTACTTTTTAGCGCCTTAACTGCAACCGTCGAAATAATTCCTTTCTCAATTATTCCATCTGCAGTACCCAACTTGACTTCCCCAAATGCGCCCTCTCCCAGGTACGGCCCCAACTGCAGTTTTTCTCTGGGGAACTCCCAATTTAGGTCAATTGGCAGCTCGTACTCCTGTCCGCTTTTGTTATTGGAACACACATTCTTTATATTTATATCTGGAATAATTAGTGTTCCTTCAATGTCGTCCTGGCGATGCGTTTTTGATATTGTTACCACTTTGATGTACCCATTTGGTTTTTCCTTCTTTCTCCTAAAAATATTAAAAACCGCTAGTTATAGTTACAAATGCATTTCAGACATTTCAGACATTTCGAAAATGTTACATCTTCATGACGTACTGTTTCATTACACCGTACAGATAACAGCACATCCCCAAGAATACCACTGCAAGAACAACAGTTGGTGCCATAATATAAAGAAGCGCCCGTGTCGGGTCAGCGTCGGGGAGAGAGTCTTCCGGAGATATAGCTGAAAGTGGAACGAGTACATTTACAACGGGGTTATTACAAATAAATGATATAATGCTTTTTCTGAGGTCATGTTTTTTCACTTGCCTTGAAGAACGTCTACATAAATTCTCTTTTTAGATTTTCCAATGCTATTCACTGCAACGCAGCTGTACCAGCCGGCATCTTCAAATGTCACATTCTCCAATATTAGCTGATGGTTGTCAAAGTCGTCCGTATTTAGCAAGGTACTGCTGGATACTCGAGACTACAAATATACACAATAATTAAATACATTTTATTGGCGAATGCCAGGCAATACATGATGCCAAACAAAATTTATAAAATTTACTAAACTACCTGTATTTTAGCATTACATTGGTAACAAAATACTAATGAATTACAACACAACTAAAACTAGGAACTTGCATGTCAGTCATTACGATAGTTTTTAGTACTCCTGGGGAAGCTTAGAAAACTGTTAATTAATTTATTGAAATTGTCAGTGACGGGCAATGAGCAGCAGAGCATTATTGTTGCCAAGGTTTTTTGACGATTTCAAGATGTTGTAATTGGATCAAATTTTGCAAACCTCGGCACAGCGGTAGGCAACAGCAAAACGGCAGCATACACACGGCGCAGGCTTAAAATGGTAATATAATTGATAAATGTTTACCTGAATTTCAAACGCATTTGGAGAATTCTCATTGGAACTAGCCTCTAAGTCATCTTTTATCCATACTAGATTATACTCTGCTGCACTGAGAATCTTCACATTTAAAGCAAGAGTTTGTCCATAAAATATAGTTATATTTCCAGGTGATTCCGTAAAAATTGGTGGTGCATAAGGGAGCACTATAATTTATTGTTTAAAAATATACAAGTCCATATCATCATTAACTAAGAACGTTAAAAATGGATAGGAGAAACTAGTCGCTTGTTGCATTAAGTTAAAGCTGGTCACAGCTATTGTTAGAAAGTGGTTAATGATAACGCATGCAGGATTTTTAGTATCGTAGTGACGTCACTGTTACCAAAGCTGCCACAAAGTTGGGAAATTACTTTGTTGCTTATTTACAGTTCTGTTTCCCTCTGCTTTCATATTACACGGTTTTAAGACTTACTCCCCCAGAGTTTCTGCAATTCTATTTGGCTAAGAATCTAATCAGGTTTTTAACATTTTGTTACACTTTGTTATTTCGTCAGTCTTTCTGGCTTTCATTTACCGCTTATAGTTTTCCTGTATTAGTGTTTGTTTTGTGTTTTTACCTCAATTTCAGTGTAATTCCCTTCGTCCTCGACTAAAAACATTTGGTAAAACCAGTTGCCCTTTGTTTGCGAAACTACACTGCATGTCAGTGTCAAGTTACTTCCGACTTCCACGCTTTTATTAGTGTTGAAATCAGTTATAACTGGGGTTGAAGCTAAACGGTCTGTAAAATTATACATTTTTCGGTGTTTTCATTGGACATTCTTAAGTTTTCTTTCACTAAATTCATCGCAAGGCAATATTGACATAGGCGAAAATCAAAAGACCTTTACAGGGCCCAACCACCATGGGAAATTATTTATCAGCTATTTGAGGAAAACAACCAGCACACTCGTAACATAAGAAACGGACAAGATAAGAAACGTATAGAAAGGGCTCTTTTTGGCGAATAAACCGACACCAGCTGATAGTCTTAATTATAATAATTCAAAAAGTTGCATTCGGAAGTTTCACGTTGCCCCATAAAATACCTTAAGTATTGAAATACACTACCTAATGTGACGTGGACAGATTTTAGTACATGGGAAGCTAGAAAATGATGTGTTAGAGAGCTTTAAAAATCTAAGGTGTTAGAATACTGCAAGTATATTAAAAATTAATAAATTATAATGTTGAAATTAATTATTAAAGTTCATGCCATTATGTTACCGTAATGGCATGCAAATTGATGTTTTTTAGAAAGACAGATTTACTGTGTATTATCTACCCATTAATTAGCAGTTTATACTTGTTTTAGTAATTAAGTTACTAGTAAAAGATATCCCACTAAAATTAATAGTATTACTACTTCAGTTATTTATACTTTTGAAGTTAGTTTATAAAAGCAAACAGATAAGACAGAAGAAACTTTTCAGTGAGTACAGTTGACAGTAATAAGCAGAGAAATTTGGCAAAATTTTGTGCTTACGTGCGACGATAAGCCTAATGTCGTAAGATAATGTTTCAATCCCGTTTGAGATCTGGCAGGTGTAGAGCCCTTCATCATTCTTTGTCACGTCTTTCAGCACAACCGCATTTTTCGTGATCTTGTGCTGATATCCAGTTGCCTTAAATAATTTTCCATCTTTCATCCATGTAACGTCTAAAATTGGTCTCCCTGTAATATAATGCGCAATTTGGAGTAAGCTGGTAAGTGGTAAGCTTAATTGTATATAAAGTGAATGTGCTGATAACAAGTTTGGGCTTCATTCAATGTATGCTTTACCTATTGCGTTGCAGAAGAGCGTGGCAGTTGTGCCTGCTGAGTGCACCAAGTAGTGTGTCATTTTTCTCTTCTCGTGTAGATTAAAACAAAGAAGTGGTTCACTATGATCCGACGCAGTAGCATTGCCATAATACACGTCCTCAGAATCTTCTTGACCATGAATGAGCTCTTCAAGTGACAGTTTTTCTGGTCGAGTGTCAGCGGCGCTCTTTGCACATGCAATCTTTTTGTCTTGTTGTTCCTCCTCCTCATCTTCGTTATACCATGGAGTGGTATCTGGTAGCTCGTCTTCCCGCTTTCTTTCCTTTACTACTTTAACGGTGACCTTCCTTCGGAATCGCTGATTGTCATTCGGACCCACAACGCGGCACTCATACGATCCATCATCCATCTTCTTCACTTTGTTTAATTTAAGCCTGCATCATGATTTCAAGAAACGCTCTATTTTTTTCTGCTTGGAATCAAAATTTTCATTTTCTGCTTCAAAAGCTCATCATCTCACATTACCCGATTCTAGAAAAAACAAAACGTGGATATTCCTCCGTTTGCATTAGCTTGCCATTTTTGATCCACTCCGTTCTATCAGAACCGTCTGCTTCCACTGGTGACATGCATACAATTTTAAGCACGCTCCCGCGGCTCACATTTACAGATGCATCTTCATTTTTGGACAGATCTGTTAAAAGTTTTGAATTCGTATTAAAAGTGCGATGTATACGTGGAAGTCTTCACATTCTACATTTGTTTGGACTTTTCCTTGTGCTAACAAAACTGAAAAGGGAGGTGGAATTATTATTACTCCTTTGCTACTATTTCAAGCAGCTACCTAGCTCTCTTTTTTTCTCTCTCTATTTATTTGTTCGTATTCGTGCTAAAAAGCTGCTCATTTGTTTTATTTAAAGTCAACAGTACCTACTTACACGTAGAGCATTTATTTGTGTTGCTGCTGAATGCCCTCATCATAAAAAAGCTCACGCAATAATCTCAGCTCCTGAGCAGTTTCAAAGTAGTGCCAAGTGTCAAATATCATTCATTCGTTGGTTCACTCAATAAAAAGTTTTACTGTGGGTGAACGAAATACATACATAGCTATAATGTATATCCCAGTACTCTGAATTTTCTGCTCCTGTCTGCTGAAGGTGAACCCTGAGCTTGTATACGCTTTCTGCAGTAAAGAAATCAATTCATGCATTCATCGCGAAGGCTTTCCGATCACTGCCTCTCACTCTTGCTGCTTTATCCATCTGTTAAAATTTCTAAAAGAGAGGAGGGTGATGGCAGTGGTAAACAAAGAGATTCATTATATTCCTTAAACTCAATTTCCAACCCCAATTTATGCTTAAGCCCAGTTCAAAGCAATTCCACTCTCTTTTCAGGGAAAACAGGCGTATGATCTTAGCGAGGAGTATATGATCCTGGATATTAACGTTAAAGGGCTTTTTTTGTTAAATGACAATAACCAAGTGAAAATCAACTGAGGGCTGTCTAATAGGATTTTTGTCTTCTGGTACCCTTCAGCCAACATCTTGAAGGAGCCGTTTACATGCCCCAATCCTTGTCCATTAGTCTCTTTGCTGAGAGTTTAGTGTCTGTCATGTCTTTCAAAGGGGGGATATGGATTTAACTGGAAAATGAGTGGTTCGATGTGAGCCCATTTTAACTGCCTTTCATAATTCTACTATTACACCAATTCTTCGGTTGAATCCCCAAAGCTAAACTGATTCCTCGCTGCGATACCTTCTCTGGAAAAGAGGGCTTCTGCCTCCACAATGTGTACGTGTAGAGAACCAGTATGAAAATGACACTGGTTGCGTTTCATAATAAATATTTTTATGAAGAAAGTAATTGTACACCATAATTTCCGAGAGTTGGCATGCATCTATGTAAGGAAGCCTTGGCTTGCTGCAATGATGGCATGATGGTAATACGTGGAAGAAAGGATCTTCCTCTTTTCATCAGTCCAAACTGGGGAGAAGAATGTCTGCTATATGTAATCATTAGAATTTGTTAATGTGCTTTGCACATGTTTCCTCGGCTCGAAGAAAACAGATATACGGTCAAGAACCGAAGTATGTTTCCCTCTACACTGCACCACCATCCAGTATATATTTTTTTTCGTGAATTGCCTGATTCTTTACGCTTTTAAAACACATAACTTTATCCTTTTCATATTATTCTGTTGAGAATATTCAGGATTTAAAAACTCTTTTTTAGTTGTTTACATAAATTAGTTGCCCTCTATTTCGATTGTATTTTAACAGCTCACTAAACAATTTTTGGGAACATCCCTATCCCATGGCCTACATTAAAATCTGTAGCCTGTCACTAGCGTTTGTTAAGCGTCACTTTTGTGCAAGAAATTTAAAACTGCTCTTGACTTACTTAATCCTTCTAAAATGTTTTCGAACGATTATGTTAAAAAAAGTGCCAGCTGAAGCTAGATGCTCTACTATAGTGGCATGTTCTCTGTCAAAAATACAATTCCATAAAAGGAACTTTTAACCCCAAATCACCCCTGAGTTGGGTAGCGATCAAAAGCTTCGAATATTTTTCCTACCCCTTGTCATTTCAATATATGCATCGCAACATTTTTTTTAAAAAAAAACTTGGCTCCCTTCGAGGAGCGCTGCAACTTTAACTCTTTAAAGCAGTGCCTACGCGTCCGCCATGGACGAGCAAATATGTTGTTCTGTCGTGAATTTGCTGCCTTTAAGTTTTTTTGTTCTTGAGCTTGTAAACTTCACTCAATTTCTTCGTTTTTTTTTGCTAAATATAAAACGAAGAAAGGAGAATATTTGCTATTGAGCGTTACCAGTGTAGAAGGAAAACAAGCCGGAAGCAGCTACTGCAGTAAGTTTACACATCTTCAGAGCATCTTTTCGGTCTGTATGATTTTGACAATTTTTTTTTTCACGATTCTTTCATTTCATGCTAGCTGGTTGTGAACTAGCTAGAGTACAAGCCAAAATGCGGGGAGATTTGTTTGCCGGTTTTCTTACACAGTTAAAATATCAGCGTGTCATGGCATCATCATGAATGACTCCGTAAAAAACTCCATTCACACTACTACACTATAAGCTGACGCCGTGTACATGTTTGTCTCCCGCATATCTTACAGAAATTTCAATGAGCTCAGAGTAAAATATCAGCTCAGCTAGAAGAATGATGCAGAGAAAAGTTGAGCATTTCCTTATTTTTCAATCTTCCACAGCTTCCTGTACAATATCATTTTTTTACAATTAGCTAAAGTTTGGTTTCAGTCAGACTCATCTTACTGAATGAAGGAGGAGGAGGGGGAGCTAAGAAAAATGTCTAGGATGTCAGGCAAGTCAGCATTCAATTCGCACCGGATGATAGTGATGAACTTTTAACAAAAAGGATGCTGAATAAACAGAATGTGTCTGGAAAATAATTCCATTTTGTTTCTTTGTTCGTCTCTAATTTCCTTCCTTTCCTTTCAAAACTAATAACACAGCAGCACTTAAAACAGCCACCTTTTTCCGATTAGAATGTGAAACCTAAGCTGACCGGGAACCGTTCTATATGGAGACGTGTGCGCCACAAATTTCAGGTGACTAAATCAATTTATATCTTTTGATTTGATGAGACCCAATTTGATTATCATAAATTTGAGGACAAAACAAAAAACGGAAAGTTGTTAATCTCTGCTGGCTAAAGAAAGGTCTCTGCGTAAATAGCTAAATAGAGCTGCAGCTCACAACAACCGGCCGAGTATATTAGTGGACCAACCAGCAACCAGCACCAGGAGCTAATAAGTAATGCGAAGTAGAAATAATTTCAAAGACGAAAGACCGATTGAAGCAAGAAACCGTTTTTCTTTTTTTTTCTTCTGCTTCTCTTTTCTTCTACTTGGCAAAATGTCAAAAGCTTCATTTACATTCATTTTTATTTTCTGCTGCTGCTTACACATGTATGGCAAACTGGAAATTGATAATCACTCTCTTGATTCAAGCCGACTTACTTCAGCCTACCTCTTTCATCTCAATATAATATGCAAATGAGCAGACTTTATGTACATAAAAGCCATGATCGTTTTCGTCATCCTCATCTATCCTCATTAAAAGGACGAGAGTCCGCACTTTACTTACTTCAGTTCTCATACTTTGCATTTCTACTATCATTCATGTAAACAAGACCTGAAGAAAAGTATTTATTACCGTTTTTTTTGCTCCATCGCCATCATCATTTTTTGAACAGCGAGCAGTTTCTTGTGTGTAGCTTGTAGCAACAACATTTTTTTTCCTCTTCTCCCTCTCTCTCTCTCTCTCTCTCTCCTTTTTCTTAAATACATGTATCATCATTTTTCTTCGTCTCACAGGAGTAATTTTTGTAGCAAAACTGTGATAATATAACTTTCAGGAGGATCACCATTATCATTATCGTCATCATTTTTAATCTACATATATCTTTCATTTCAACATCATTCAACCTATTTTAACGATTATGCACTGTAATGAAAATCCCATTCTAAGAGGGATGATGATGATGGTTGATGATGTTGCTCCCTATCTTAGCCTCGTACTCCCAATCAGTATGATGTTGTACATATTACGCTGACCGCCATTCAGCCAATGGCCGCGTTTCATGCCTGCTAACTCTTTACTTTTATCCAAACGCTAATAGATATATTTGTTTTGCGACTTTGAGAGACGCAATTGAATTTTAAAAGTATTTTTTATTTTTTTTTAAAAAAAAATAAGGAATGTGCCCTCACCGACTACAGTCTCGTTGGAAAATCCGCCATTTAGGGATGTCGACGATGGGGGAAGAAGCACTTGGGTCCCGTAATCATTTTCTCCTCCAGCTCCAACTCCATCGTCGTCAACGCGCTCATCGGTGTTTTCCTGCCGATTTTCGGATGGTAATCGTGGCACAGCAAGTGATCCATGATTAAAGCAGAGTAGGAGGAGGTGGAGCACCACACAGATAGAGAAGCATCTCTCTACCGCCACATGAGACATGAGAGCTGCTGCTACGTTTTCACACACTTAAAAGCACTTTTTTCATCAAAGTGAAGGGAAAACACACAGATTTAGATGGAAAAAAGGGAAGAAAGTTTCGTACAACTTCTTCTGTAATCACATCCTCGAATCGAATACAGAAAAAAAAACTTAAACCGTGCACGACAGAAACGTGGTTGCCTTTTTTCACAAATCTTTAAAAACTCCTCACTAGTTCGCCTCCAGTTTACAGAAAATAGATTTTCCCTACTTGAGAAGTGAACGCAGAAGTTTTCGATAGTAAGAAGCGTGACGAACCTTCGTCAGCGAAGGCTAAAACAGAACTGGTCCGATACATGGCAGCGGCAACGCTACAATTTGCTGTGAGTGAGCGGTGTTGTGACTGCTTGCTGGCTTGTGTTGCTTCATATAAAGCAGAAGGGCAGGTACATTAGAGCTGCGATGGGTCTAATTTTCAGTTTTTCTAAAAAAGAAGCTAAAAAGGTTTGTTGCAATCCAACACTTGGACTAGTACTGGCATAAGGGCTGCTGGACTGACTGATGGCAAAATGCTTTAAAAATATTACTAAAATGCTCAGCATATGAACTTTCTATTTTAGAACATAAATGAGTCACTCGTTACTTTCTTCCCAAATCCCTTTTTTTAACCCCAACTGTCCACAAATATTTCCCGTATTGAATATTTTTGGTTTTGCTCACCCATTTATAACAATATGGTGCTTTTGGTTACTCATCTTAAAAATTTCACATTTGAAGTTTTTTTTGTAGTAAAACCATAAAAATGCGTTATAGTCTTCTTGAAGACTTACTTATAAAACCTGGCTTTGTTCACTGGATATTATTGGTGAACTTGTCAGGTTGGTTTTTTTTGCTATTTTCTGTACAAAATAATCCTATAGCTAATATTTTCTTGTTTTTCTTTCACGGTTTAAAAAAAATTGAATGCAGCATGCTTTCCCATGATATATATATATATACCTATTTAGTACTATATATATACGCTGTACCCTAAACTGAAGTGAAAAAATATTAGTTGGATGACGGTCGTAGCAAAACTATGCCACCACAAATGTTTGTCGATGATAAAATCTATTCATTATGGTGAGCCAATGGAAATTGAACAATTGACAATTTTTTATGTCTGAAAAAAATGTTAAAGATTTTATATTAATCTCCTGCAGCTTCAAAATTGTCCCTTTGTTGTTGCATCAGTGGAAGGATATTGACTCCTGTTGTTTTAATACTCAAATAAGTAATTTCGTGTATGGAATATTGTTTAATTTTGTTGGCCGTAAAGTTTGTGCAAAAATTCAAGTTTTTTCCGCAGAGAAAGAGGCTGAGTGAATGGGATGCAGGACGGGTACGTATTAGCTGACATTTTTGAAGTAACAAGTTGTGTGTGATGGGATCAACACAACTCTTTAGCTTTGCCTATCAATGACAAAAGAATGCAAAAATTCAGGATTTAAAAAAAATAAAAATGATATATGAGAAAAGCCCTCTTTGTTTTTTTCATTCATAGCACTAGTGACTGATCATTTATTTATAATAATTGGGCATAAATATGCGTACCTTTGTGCAGGCAATAAAACATGAAGATAAAAAAACATGTCTTGCAAAAACAAAAAGAGTGCAGATTTTTCGACGCTCTCTAAGTATAATGACGAAGATGGAGTACACCAACTGACCAAATCAAAATACAAATAAGTAAAACCAGTAAACTCAAAGCGAAATCTTGATTTATCCCTTCGACTTTTTGATGCCGTTTTCAAAACTATTTTTAAAACGCAGATTATTACACTCTAGAGCGTAGCATTAGGGTGCTACGGAAAAATGCTAAAAACTGGCTAGTTCATTAAAGTGCTATCACCATCAACTAGAGATACTGTTTAGACTAATTTTGCTGTATTTATTTTGCTTGACGTATTTTTAGATGAGCAAAGATTTGATAATAGAAATTATTCATTACACAAAGTTTTCTCTGTTTTTGGGGTGTATTGATCCTGCATATGAATAGCTGCGCACTACTGCCAAAGAAAACAAATTGTCTGCTTGAGATTTATTATTAAAAAAATTTCCTTTTCTGAGGATGTGAGATGTGCATGTACACTCATATTTGAAGCAGACATATACATATATATTAATTTTGAGCAACTTCCTGTTCAAAATGACTTCCTTTTCCCCAGATTCATCAATTGCTACGTAACGGTCTCCCAGCACTGTTTTTCACATGTGTTTTCTATAAGTTTTTGAGAGTACTGAAAGATAGAGTTCTTCATCATCATTTTCCCGTCTCCTGTCCCGAGTTCCAGCTCCATACATCCTGCCTAATGAAAGAAAAGGCAAGACAAATGCTAAAACAGATTCTCAATTGTCCTACGCCAGGCGTGTACCAGTTTATTTTTAAATATATATTTATTTCCTTTCATGTCATGGACAGCCAACAAGGTGATCTGATGAGTTGCTCGCTTTCAATAATAACATGCTTTGGTGCACTAAAGCATGAAACTGAATTTCTAGTACGCTCTCGCATCCAAAAAAATGTTTGCTGCTTTCTTTAGCATATTTCACTGAAAAGTGGGGTCGTATGTCAGTTCTGATATCCTGGCACACCTTTGCCACGAAATCGAAGCGGGTTACTTGCTAAGTTAATGGCGTCCAATTTCCTCTTTGGTGATGTCGCAGCTTCTTCCCGATTCAATGATAGTATTTGAAATTTAGGAAACGCAAAAAATAGCCGAAACTAAATGTAACCACATGTGAATCTCGGGAATTTTTTTGTTCGTTTTATGCGACTTCTCCTTTGTATTTTTAGACAGTTTTCCCAAATGTTTCTTTTAAAACGCTGCCTATGTAGGGAGTACTGCGCAGTCAATGCAACCATAGTTGATTTATTTTAATATTCTAATCATCCAGCTTATAGAATTACCTTCGTTTCCAAAATACAAAGAGTATTTTCGTTTTTCAATAGGGTGTAACTATGCTACTGCAGTTAGGAAACTTCAGCATATGCTTTCCACTGGCACAGTGGCAATGATTAGGATTGGGTTGCAGATTTATACAAAATTCATTGCCAATCCCATACGGAAGGTTGCCTCCTTTCAGGGGTCCCATAACTATTTCATGACACCAGATTGTACGCCGTATCTTCTTCTTTCTGCAAAATATTTGAAGCACAGCAGGAGCGCACAAATAAAGCACAACGCAAATATTATGGCAAGTATTCGAAAAGCATCAACATACACATCGATTTTACGTCATCTATATAAATCTGTCCAGATCTTAACCCCGAACTGCGTCCCTTGTCTGATATACCCATGGCCTGACTTTTTCCTAGAATTTTATATTTCGTAAACACCGGGATCAACTGAACAGCCATTTTTATAAACAAACTGTCCGCCTCGGAAAGACTCAAAGCTGAGTCTAATGAAATTATGCTTAATTTAAACACCCCATTTCCTCCATCATTCAACGACCATCTATCCACACTGACGTCTGAACCTATCGAGTTTATGAAGCTCTCAAGAAAATCACTCCGCCAATCTGTTTCTGTCAAATTGCTTTTCAAAGAAAGTTTTTGCTCACTGAAAAATACTTTTACAGGAAGACATAGTCCGATGTTGTCTTCTTTGTTCTTAGGAAGGATCATATTAAACGAAAACTCGCTTTCCAGTTCAGGTGAGGGAAAAAACATCTCCCGAAGCAAAATAATCCTTGCCTCGATTATGGAGTTGATCCGAACACGCTCTTCGGCTCTACATCACCTATATCACAATTGTTCACTCGACAGGAGATAGGAAGCGCTACTGCATCCTCGTTCGCTGTTGTGCCTCACGATTCGCAATGCAACGTCTGGCAACTGCAAACCTGAAGTGTGGTCGGTTGTATAGCTTTGTAGCCCCAAGATGGATATAGAGTTTCTGGAAAATTCGCATTCGAAGCCATTTTTTTCTGCGGTAAATGCTGTTATTGCAGTTATTATAGTACAAAATCATCGCAGAAATAAATAAATAAAAATACAAATAGTATTTAGTCTCATGTTCGTATTGGTGGAAAAAAGTAAATTTGAGACAAGTCATTATTTTATTAATCTTTTGCTTAAAGTATTATGGTGGTACCCACTTTTTGAGAAAAGATATATATGTTCCGTAAACTGCCATTTATTGACTTTATTTATGTCCATTTAGAACGATTCCGTTCCAACTTTCTAAAATCGTAGGCCTCTTCCTGTACAAACTTTTCCTGGTAATCTGATGTTTTTATTTCGATGGCAGCCACACTGACTGCCTACTGCTGCATTTCCCTTTTTGATGATGTCCTCTGCTAAATAAGAAAACGTAGGTTAGCTGCCGCTCACATCTCCGATTTTGACATAAGTAGGTAGACATGCTATCGAAAAACTTCCTGTGCTGGAAGCGTCACTTGCCATAACAGTGAAATTAATCCATTTTTGGTTTTTTTCCTGGCGGTAATCCCGTCGACAAGTCCTATAGTACACTGCTATGAGCATCAACAGAAAGTAGAACCTCAAGAGGATGACTACCGATGAACCGAAGCTATCGATATAGGTACCTTGTGGAATCTTCATTTTCTCCTTTAGCTTTTCGTTTGCAGTAGTCATTTCTTGAAATATATATCTTGAGTCTTGAGGAAATTGAAGTACTTATCTAGCAGTACTACTTTTGTGTCAACTTAAAGTCCACTTGCTGACACTCACAGTAATATGAGGTTTGTTGAGTGTTTCAGAATGAATGCGTCCTGTTAACATTGTGTCGTTGGGCTTACATTTAAGAAAAAGCAAAAATTGAATTTGTGGTTGTGGTTGGCATTTTTATCGCTGATGAAAATTCTCTGTAATCCTTGAAGAATACCTACCAGATGTTAAGCATTTACTTCTAGTTAATTTCTAATAGTTTTGCCAATCACATTTTCTGCAAGTGAAAATAGAAAGGTGATCTTTGTACCTAGTTAATAGCCACCAACATTATTTTAGCAACTTCGTTTATTACCAAGTTCCAGGGAATCTACTGTTCCAGTTTTTAACATACTTTTTTAATCTGCCAAAAGTCTTTTCATGTAGAAGGGCAATTACCCCAGAGATTTCGGCGCATTGTGAATGCACCAAGAAGGGATTTTATAGCTAATTTTCATTCTATTTTATGAAAAGTTGATGAAGCGTTTTTAATACGTGCATCCGCTTAGGTAATTTTAATATGAGAGATTTAATTTAAATGGCCCAGTCATAATAATTTTGGCCTTGATCATTTCCATGTAAGCGCTAGTGTCGTAATCACACTATTATATATTAGTTCACTGACGCATCCATGTGAGTTGTGCAGTAGAGTGAAAATTTTAAGTATATACAGATAGTTTTTCCATTGAAAAGAAATTCCTGGAAGGAAACACTCCAGTCCTTCATTGTTAAATGGATTTACGAATTTAAACCGGCTAGTAAAGAACTCTTTATTCCAACTAAAATTGCTGGACGTTGCTTTCTAAAGGGAATCCCATATTGGCTTTGCTGCTGTTCGTACCTGGTTGATCTGAACCAGTCACGGGTCACGAGTATGTATTTGTATAGGAAGGAACTTCTCCTTCACGTTCCAGTAGTTCGTTTGAAAGAGCTATACCTATGCGGTCTTCTGGGAAAAGTACCCTGCACAAGGGAATGAGTGCCATGAAAGGTAGTTGGGGCGACTAATCTGAAATAGGCTTACTCATTGTCATTCTTTTAGTCTAGTGGTTGCGGTAACAGAGACTTTGTAAAAGAGAGTGTGATTAGGGTTGAAACATATATAATAGTGGAGCAAGACTATTTAACAGACTTTATCCTGCCCATTCCCTATTCCCAGGTTATTCCGAACTTCCCCTGTTAAGTAAAGGTGAGGGGATTTCCGTGGTCAAATGTTCACAAGTTTGTAGCAAGAGAAGAGGTCTCCGTTTTCCTGTTTCGTTCAGGTCTAAAATTAAATGGAACTGTATGAAAAGCCATAAAATACCCGAGCATCTAAACCTACTTTTGATCAATCGGAGCAGCTTTCGCAGAAAGTTTCCTGTGATGTGGTTTACCATTCTGTTTCAAGTAGCAAAGTAGCAAATTTCGTGAGTGCTGGTCTATCCCGAGTGCTTGCCTGTGGAATTTAAGTAATCATTTCTATTTCAAACTTTTTTTTTCAATCTCCCATGGTACGACGCTATGGAAAACTCTGACATAAACGGAGTAACTGCGTATGGCAAAGCCACTTTCATTATTTTTACTAATTAATACAAAAAATATCATTAGGACACACTTCCGGACTTTCCTATCCTAATCCTATTCTTACTAGCCCAGTTGGCTGCTTTCTGGCAAAATATCAAAGTATGCGCCAGGTTCACGAACTTAGGACTTTCCTAATGTCTACTGTAGTGTAATGAAGGGAACTCTTATAAGTGGGGAGCTCTCTTGGATCAATGGTGCGACTAACCGCGCAGATGTGGCTTTTATTTGCAAGTATTAATCTCCCGCTGCAGAATTAAAGTCGTGGTTAAACCACATATTGGTCGTCACGGTGTCTTTGTGATAATCTGAAACTTACCCATCTCCTTGAGAGGCTTAAGAAGATTCCCATGCTACCTCTGATTGTGAGTGTTTCCAAATTAGGTGGTTTTATAATAATAAACAATTGCAGAAAATAATGTGCAAAATGTCGATTCCATTATTGATTATTTAGCAAAGCAGACGTCCTGTTGCATTAACATTTTTCAGGTTACTGGATACTCCATCCAAGTTGTATTATAATCCTGCATCATGAAAGTATCTTAATTTTCAATCGACGGTTTTGTGGAAAATTAGACTCGTTTCTGCCAACACTGACTAAGTATAATGAAAATGTAGCAAATATTGCGAGTGAAACTTTAGACAAAATTTTTTAGACGGATTTTTTTAGAAGTACGGACGGGTACATAATTATGCTGGAAAAACTGCATTGTGCATTGTTCGCTTTTTATGAGAATAATTTAAGATGAAAATTCAATACTGCTATAGCTTTCCATTTTGAGTCCACATTTTGATGTGAGCATGCATGTTTCATAATACTATTAATATTTAGTATGGCTCATCTCCTTTCAACGTCAATTTGATCTGATCGTCAATAAATGTAATTAAAACTGCTGTATATTATGCATCTCAGGTTTTCCGATGCTTCTCGTGGGTTTCATATTGCATGAGAATAGAGTATGAGCCGTTGTTCTCATGTCTCATGCAAGGAAATACTTTACAGAAGAGTACCTATTTGCATCTGCTTCTAAATTAATTGTAAATTGTAAACATCCACTGCAGGAATTCAGCAGTCCTTTCAACGTTTACAATGAATATGGAAATACAAACAACTTACAGCTGGACTAAGTCCTCGTTGCCACTTCAGCAAAATTAAATAAGGTTATACCATTGTTAGAGTAGTACGGCTGAAAATGAAAGTCCCCCGTTTTCAGGGAGACTTGCATATTTTTTATAAAGTGTGCATATTGTACCATATAGTCCATCACATGCATTGACGAGTTGACATGCGCATAAATTATTTAGCCCTGTCGTAACTATCATTTAAGGATTGCGTAATAGTATTTAGGGTACATTTTAAGGACTGTAAAATAAGTGTGGACGACAAGGCAATTTAGAGTGGAGTTACATAATGCAGTTTAGCATCTGGGATGAATTCTAGTCAAGTAAGCTTGAAATTAGTGTACCTTTGTCGTACTCGTAAGTCTTCAATGGACCCATGAAAAAGCGTGTCTCTGCAAATTGACAATCTTTTCGCGTGCTTTGATAGCATTAAACTTGCATTGTATTGTTGCGCTGGCAAGCTTGCTTGAACTTACCAAAATGGCTGCAATTCAATGAGCAACTCAACTTTAACTCAAGTAAAGTCACTGTGAGGACCTTTTTTTACATTTTATCAAACATTTTGAGTGAAAAAGGTAAATTCTTTTTTAGCTTAGTGTTTATGCATTTATTAGTAACTAATTGTATTGCAGATAATCATATGTTAGCAAAACAGATTAGTGAAGGAGCCGCTTAATAAAATTATGTGTAGCCTTCGATTTACAACAACTAAGGCTCGTAATCAGTGTACCTGTCGGCAGAGCATTTACTGCTTTGCAATAAAAAAATACGTGATAGGAGTACTCTAAGGGCACTCAAAATTTAGCTACTTAAAATATACAGTATTTGTTTTTTCTTCCCTGCAATTAATTCATTGAGTCGCTCTTATCTCGCTTTAATCTTTTTCTGCTCTTTGCCTTTGTAGATCAAAGCGCAGCGTCATTCATTTAATGTGCTAATGATGGCGGGTTTTATTGTTTTTGCTCAATAATAAAATATAGCTAATTATCACAGTAAATGTTATAAGTTATAAGGAAGTACGACTATCACCTTATTACGCAATGATTAACATGTTTTTCTTATGTTTTGATGGAAACTGAATATTCGTTCGAATTTATTTACTGCGGGTCATTGTCTTAAAAATCACTTCTCCATTAAATGCTTCGATGACATCGTGTCACCTTCTCTTGACGTGCTTAGAAAGGTGTCACTGACAGGAAGTGAGTGGGGTGAGTAAGTGGCGTCTGATGAATTTTATGCGAATATAAACAACAACTGGCACTGACGCTTTTACTTGTGCATACTCAAACAACATGAAGAATAAGCAGTTTTGCAAGTTAATTGTTAATATTACCAAACACTCCCAGAAACGTAGCGTCAAAAATGTCGTGCGACACTCTGATATGCCCGATCTTCTTAATTGGATATGCTCGAGTGAGCATTAGTCAGGCACATTTATTTGCTATTTAAATAAAGTGACGAAAACTTTTAGTTCTTTCATAGCTTACGTCTCTCGCTAACCACTTGACGCGTCAACAGGAAAAACTATTTGTGATTGTTATCGTGGCGCACAGTGCCCCCTTCATTATCTATATATCAGCACATCAATTATAGAGGGCTTAGCTAAACAAAGAACGCTATGCATATACTCCACCGTTGCTTTCGTTTGAAGTTCTTATTGTTGAATGGCTGCTCGTTGTTCAAATCAACAATAAAGCGTGCAGACGCATTACAATTATTGCACTGTCTTCATCTCACCACAGATCACAATAGTATTGCGCTGTTACGGCTAACAATGACTTTACAGTGTAATAATTTATTTTATTCGCATATCACAACACATCAGCACAGCGCATTTCTTTGTATTCGCAAAAAACTATTGTCTAGCTGATGCGTCATACTTGAGCGGCATAGTTCCCGGTTAGATTGAGAGTTCCCAAGAGTTAATTCAAGTGGATGATACAAGTTTTTGCAGGACGTAAATAAACATTTGAAGAGATACTTCAGATAGTGGATGCTAATGAAGTATTGTGAAGCAGTAATTTAAGTTGGTCCATACTTCATTTCAGCTGCGGTGGCCCAAGGTCAGCTGAAAATGTAAAGACAGTTTAGTATTTTACAGTGGGGAGGCTGAGTAGGTAGAGCATTTTCAGAATTGTGGTAGCCACAGTGAAATTGTGAAGTGGAGCGGCTAGCCCAGATTTATTTGTAGGATCAGTGCCAAAGTAAGGTTGCCAAAGATGCTGATGATTGGAGAAACAGAAAGTGACCGTGTGTGTGCTCTTCAGTTTAGCTTATAGTCCTTCCTGGTGTGATATTTTGTGAAGTAATGTTAGGGAAAAAAGGAGACATGAAATCATTTAAAATATAACCAATTGTCATTATGGCAGTCATCAGAAGAGCGGTACTGGCTATTCCGCTAGCACTCATGACGTATTTTTACCGAGATGGGGATCTCTCAAGAATGGCAAAGATTGTGGAGACAACAGGAGGGAGAATCCGAGGGAAAAGTGGGATTTCAAGGGAAGGGAGAATTTTTATGGAATATCTTGGGATTCCGTATGCAAAGCCGCCTTTGGGCCACCTAAGATTTGAAGAACCTCAGCCTCCTGACCCCTGGTCAGGAGTTCGGGATGCTCTTTCCTTTGGCAATCAGTGTCTTCAAATTGAATTTTTCACCTCAAAAATTCTCGGCCAAGAAGATTGCCTATACTTAAATGTGTATCGACCTGTGGTGAGTGATCGGCATGTCCAGTGAAAATTAAGTTAAAATTGTTTTTCCGCTGAAATTGGTTTATTCATTCTCGTATAGATCAGAGAATCTAACGCTTTCTTTAACGCTGTTGGCCCAAGACTGCTTCCTGTGATGGTTTTTATTCATGGGGGCTACTTTATGTCTGGCTCCTCCAACAGTTACAAATCCGAGTACTTCATGGACGAGGACATCGTTTTAGTGACAATGAACTACAGGGTAGGTGCGTTTGGTTTCCTTAATACAGGGGATCATCTTCTTCGTGGAAATCAGGGACTGAAAGATCAAGTAATGGGCCTTAAATGGGTGCAAGAAAATATAAGAAACTTTGGTGGTGATCCAAATCAGGTTACCTTGTTTGGTTCAAGTGCAGGTGGAGCTAGTGTGCACTACCACATTCTGTCTCCAATGTCAAAAAATCTGTTCCATAGAGCAATATCTCAAAGTGGCACTGCCATTAAAGTCTGGTCGTTTGTTCGATACCCAAGGGAACAAGCGAACAGATTGGCAGCGCGAATGGATTGCCCCTGGAATAAAACTGAAGAGATGGTTGACTGCCTCAAATCAATGGATGCATTAAAAATTGTGCAAACTCAAATGGAGTACAGGGTAACATAGTTTCCTTTAAAAAACGATGTACTCTTTATGACATCAACTGTGACAGGTAGTGCAGTACAACTGCAACTTATGTAATCATGTGGGCTTGCTAAATTCATGCTAGAATCTACTACTTCATCCCCTTGCAATTTACGCACCGTCAGTGGAGGGGATTAAAGACCGCAGCACTTTCCTGCCCGATGAGCCGCTTTCTCTGATGCGAAACGGTACAAGCACAAATGGCGTTCCTTGGCTGACTGGAGTTAACTCTGAGGATGGGCTAATTTACTCTGCCCGTAAGGGAAACGCTAAATTTGAGATTGGGGAATCTGTGCTGTATCCATTACATGAGAATTTTACGTATTTCTGCAGGAATGATTAGGAATAAAAGACTGATCTCGAAAGTTGAGAACAATTGGTATGATGTGGCGCCTAAGCTGCTCGGTTATACAGACAATGAGAAAAAGGATATAACGCAGAAGCTCACGGAATACTATTTCAGTACTAGCCCAGCGCAAATCGACTTTCGTTGGGCATTTCAAAATTTCACAAATCTCTTCTCCGACAGACTCTACAATACAGCCACTCACATTGCCATTAAAGAGCACTCGAAGGAGTCTCCAGTTTATGCCTACTACTATGCGTATCGGGGCCGGTTTTCATTCTCAAACCTGCTTCTGTTGAGTGGACAACTCCCTCCAATTGTAGATATTGGAATTTCATTAACCTCCAACTGGCTCCGAAGTAGGCTGTCATCGGGAATGCCAAAGAGCAATTTGGGAGTGTGTCACGGAGATGAAATTTTAATGCTTTTCAATCTCGGCGTCCTCTCCAACATTCACAAGCAGCATAGAGACTATGAAATGTCGCAGTGTCTTGTCAAGCTGTGGGCTGACTTTTCCTCTGGAAAGTAAGCTCATTTTCTCACTAACTATGAAGTCAATTCCAAGTTTCCAAGTTAATTTTCACTTTTCACAGGCCCAAACTGACGTTTCGCAATGTTACAATGACACCTGTCAACCCACATGGATTTGACATCCCATATTTGAAAATCGATATGCAGCCGACAGTCACCATAGAGCCTTTCGGGGATAGGGCGAGATTTGGACAGGCACTCAATTTATTTTAAAAACTTGTAAAAACCATAAAAAAGCAGTCAACCGATTCTCGTTTCTTCGTCATTACTTTCTTCGCCTCTATATCTGTAAAAGAAATCATTTTTCAGTAAAAGCTGAGAATAAGTGAGCAGAAGTACAAACAACTTTTGAAGAGTTCGTCACAAAAATTAATATTTATTTATAGTATGTAATTAGCAACTGGATAGATAATTCAATATATCAAAGGATCTACTTCTAGGTTACATTTAGAGTAAGTTAATAAACTACCCCACCTCCCTCATTTCTAACTTTGATAACAGCCACATGTCCATATGTGCATGCTTGCTAAAATCCTCTTCCAGAAAACAATAACACAGAACACCAAAGGACTTCCAAACAGTGCAGTAATGGTAACTATAATACACTATTCTTACCAATTTTTTTTCGAAACAGTCTACAGAACAACAATTTTATGAATTAGATGCTGAAACTTGCCGCCAATATATAGTACACAGGACTAGATTTCTTTTAAAATTTACTAGATGTAAACATTTTCTTTACCAACTAGTATTTAAACGGCGGTACAATTTTTTTTACTGTCTTCTTTTCGTTTGCTGTACTTTTTTTCCAATAAAATACATATGTGAATACTGTGGTGAGTATATATATTAAATTAGCTATATGAGTAGCAATATACTCCTTAAAACTCACTGATTAATTAATTAGTGTACAATCCTAAGTCCTCGAGTTTCCTGTCTTTACCTTATCCAGTACGATTTCATGAAGTATATAGAATATATAGATATATATATAGAAACTAGGAAATATAAGTTAGAATGTAGTAATTATAATATGGTACACTAGTATAGATGTGGCATCAGTTGCGATTTTTTAAGTTTAGTTCGCCTAGGTATAATTTCACAAAGACCTCTTAGCACAGTTTTGTAAGTTACTTGTTCAGCCAGCAAAATACATACGTTCACGGCAAATACTGCCTTATATCCCCTTCAAAAGGATTTAGGAGATTTCCAGTACTCACGTCAATAGCGTAAACGTAAACGGAAGGAGAGAGAAAATTAGTATGAGAGTATTGTATAAGTGTACTTAAAACTGTTTTTTAGTGTTTTGAGTAGTTTTTCGTTTCTCGAATGATCTAGTAAGCAAAAAAAATATCTCGAGTGCGTAGCTGTGATCTATTTTTATCTTCGCTAACAATCCGCTTCTATAATGGATAAGAAGTAACTCAAAAAAAATGTGAAGGGCAGCCGCTAGGATTTGCTAAAAAATCTTTCTCAAGTTTTTTGGTTCACTCGTAAACTGGTACTGGCTGAATGAAAGGTCATATAGTTTCCGTTGTTCTTCGTAATCATTATCGAGTAAACGGAGAAACACACTTAGCATTTATATAAGTATTTGATAATGGTTACAAGAAAAAAATTGTTTTGCAGTTCCTATAGTCTGCCTTTTTTTATCATATATATAGTATGGTGTAGTATAATGTCATAAGTTTAGCAATGGTAATTAATCATACTCATTGTCAAAAATGGTATTACGGAGTTTTGCGCGGACAAGTTCCCTTTCCGTAACAGAAATATGTAAGAATTTTTTTCTCTCTCGAATGTACACATTAGTAAGTAATACCAGGTAGCAGGAAAACGACTGGCGATGATGGCGTTTGATGATGATAGTAGCTAACTTTCTTCCAGGTTAGGGCTATTTATCATTGCTACACACTGAAAATCTAGCAAGGTGTCACGTTTACAGATCACAATACCGTATCGAGCATTTCCAAAGACTGTAGGATTCTCTCGTCGCGGCAGCACCATTCCACCAGTTCGTCAATTGTAACAACCCCGTCATGGTTTAGGTCGATTTGCTGAAATAAATAGAGCAATATATAATAGCATGTAATTTACAAGCAAGCAAGTCATTCATTATTAAATATTTCGTAGTCTAAGTCGAAGTCTGCGATTTCGCATGAAAATTTAAATATGAAATCGGATATCATCCGAAGTGCAAACTATCCAGAGACATCAGTAATTCCATCGGCAAACATTGTTAATAAGACTTTGCTGTGCTTTGCAAGTGGCAGTTGCCCAGCGCGAAATGAGTTTGGCAGCAGTTTGATCAAGAGCTCATTTGCAGTTTGACTGGGAATGGGATGATATAAAAAATTGCCAGATATTCCCGTCTCTATCCGTACATGTGCTTCTGACATAAATCCGACGTCCCTGCTTGTTTAATTTTCTACAAAATTCCTAACAATCCGTTCATGAGAAAATTTTGTAGAGGATTTAGATAGCAGCTGAAGTAATGGGAACGTTGTCCAAATCCTCCTGAGATCTGGTAGGTTTAGATTACCTACTTGTATCTTGACATTAATCATCGTTTCTATGCCTGCTGTTGTGCATGACGTCAGCTCCAGCATAAAACTAAAAGAAACTCATACGAAGACAGGGAAGAGCTGTTTCAAAAATAAAACTGGAAACGGTTCGTCGTGCTTATCGCTGGAAACTCTCCATTTAGCGAATTATAGAATTGGGCCGAAGCACAAAAGTGGAACATATTTTGCGGGAGAGGGAGAGAGCTCATAAGCCGGCAGTATAGTACTCATGAAAATGGATAATATAGTTAATATGATTGGACGCTGTGCGTCTGACGATAAAAAAAAGTAGGGAAGGGGGAACTACTTACATGGAATAACTTTTCAACATGCTCACTCGCGGAGTTCTCCTCAACCTGTGGTTCAGTGTGGTGTCCAAGCATTTCATAAATAGAAGTAACCACGTTCAGCATCTCGGTCTTTGTAATCAGTCCATCCCCATTCAGATCGTATAGCCCGAAAATCCACTGCAGTTTCTCCTGAATTGTCCCTCTTGAAACTTTTGATAAAATACCAAGAAACTCCTGCAAGAAAGAAGAAATGGGCTTGTACATCGTTTCTCGCTCGCTCGCCCTTTTCAACTCCTTTTTACGCTGTCCTTCCCATTTTTCTTGAATCAGTTAAAGGGAAAATTAGATTTGACTTGTGAGTGTAGCAGAAAAAAATTTCGCTCCAATCTGACTTTTTATATCCATTGTAATGTAATCATAAAAATGGAAGAGCGGAATTGCAATTGTGAGCGGAGAACATGATCATTGTAGTGGTGATGACAATAATGATAGGACAGAAGGACAGTTCACTTTTATTGCTAGTACGCCCTGCACCAGCCTATTGTATGTATGCACACACACGAAAAAAAGTTTCCCTTCCCGTTACTATATTTTTAGCACTTCCCCTTTCCCGTCATCCTCGGAGGAGCCTGGAAAGCGGAGAGTTGGCAAAGTGCTTCTTCTTGCCAACTATGAAACTTAGTTTATTATTGCTCAACGCTTTCACACAAAGGAATGATTGCTGAAAGTTTTCTAATTACTGATTGCTCTCTCAGTTAATAAATTCATTTTTATTGGCTGAGCCAAAAAAAACTTAAAGACGTCGTATCTCGACTGTGTTGTCCTCCCTTCAAAAATAAACTTCTCTCTCGTCGCCTTTCTCTAACACAAAGTGAAAATAATGGGTGGGCAATAAAAGCCAATTTGTAAGTTTTTTATGACTTCCAGAAAATTGTGTGCTTTTAGTCTTGTTACCTCAAAGCTGATTTGTCCGGATGAATTCTGCTTGAGTGTGTTGAAGACATAGTGAGCATATTGTGTAGCGTCTAGGGAAAAAGAGTCAAACATGACTGGTTTTAATACACTTTTGAAATGGGCCCTGACCTATGCTGTTCGAACGTTTTTGTATTGCACTGCTTACCGCCTTGCGGAAAGAACTGGGCAAATATGTCCTTAAATGAATCTTCATCAACGAGACCCGTTGGACATTCCTGCAACGTATAGCACACAAGCATTCTAGTTAAAGCTGATACGCAATTACGCTATCAAAATTATCCTTTGACGGGTTTGCCCTACCTGCTTGAAGCCACGGTAAATTAGCTGGATCTCCTTTCTGGTAAACTTGGTTGTTTTAGCAAGCTTGTCCAACTCCTCTGGCCGATAGCGGGTCACATGAAGATTCAGGTCGTCTACATCGTCCTCTGAAAATAAATGCATTTTGTACTTGTTAGTGCAACTCTATTTCAATCACTACCTCCTCATGTCATTTCTTCCAGCGAACGCTCTTATAAATTCACCTGCAAAAACGACTGGCAGACTCGTGCTTGAAGCATAGTAAAGTTTTTCAAGTCACGAACAGCAAAAAATTTTTTTACTCTTAACTAACAGCAAGAAGGGATTAACATCAAAGCACTTTGTATATCTCAGCACAACGTGAACAGTGAAATGGTTAGTTAGTCAGCACAATTCAATAAAGTTATTTGATAAAGATACGATTTCGGTTGAAATGATGGAAAAAAAGCGCAGCAAAGATAAGGACAGACACAAAATGAAAAAAATTATGGTCTGGCTGGAATTGGTTGCGATATACATAAGTTCTATTTCCACTTATGTGAGGAGATGGGAAGATTCGGGGAAAAAAGTTGTCCTCAGCTTTCTCGCTCGCTTTCACTTGCTCGTCTTTACAAAGTAGTTGTTTTACACTTGAAATTTTATTCATGCAATTCCTTCACGCGAAAAGATGTGTACTGTAGTGATGACGATGATTGCATTTTACATGAAATCTGTCTTAGCCTTATCAGCAAGGTTGAGTTTGTGTAGACACAAAAAAAATTCCATATGCATGCACATATTATGCCAACATCACTAGCCGCTCTAATCTCAGCCATCATCATCACCACATTTTTTTTTACTGTGCGTCTCTTCTCGAGAGCGCCTCCACTTTTACGAGAAGAAAGTTGAACAAAAAAAATATCGCAAGCTGAAAGTGGACGAGAAGCACAAACAGAACGTTTTTTTCTCCTCTGGTGAAAATGATGTAGAGAAAGAGGAAGAAAAAAACGGGAAAACATCAGATTGATCCTCTCTTAGTTTGCTCTCTGATGAAATATGTGATGGCTTATTATTATTCAACAGACATCTGAAAAAGAATTTTTTTTTGCGAAAAAAAAGTATTTTTCATATGCATGTTAGTAAAAATGCGCAAGCAGAAGGTTTGGTAGAGTAGTCTTAGTGCAGCCAGTAACAACCACTAAAATGTATTAAAAGTTTTTTTTTCGGTGGAGGATACACGTTTTTTGCTTACAAATATTTATATGCATGAGAGCAGTGTCTTTTAGGGGAAGTATAGAAAAAGAAAAAATATATCTTTCAGCATGCTACGTTTTTTTTGCTTTCCTTGAAGGCTGAATGTTGAAGGAATGTGGTAGCGTTCAGTACATTAGGTATTCAGGATTCCATCTCCGTTAAGAAAAAAAAGTATATATTTTATTTGTCCTTTTTTCACTTACTTAGTCAGTTTGCAAGTTTTGCATCATTTTTCTGCTTTTCTTGGTTTCTGCAGAAAAGGTAGTGAAGTTATTTATTGGAGGGGAAAGTGGTTGAAGTAGGAGATGGATGTTAGTAAAATGCATGAGTGGAGGAGTGCCTGAATTTTGAGGAGAAGCAGCCCTTCGAGTTTTCCAGCTACGAGGAGATATTTGTTAAGCAATGTTTAGATAATGCTCCTGGCATCGGTATGTGCTGGAGATGGTAAGAAGCCGTGAGAGGGAGGCTATCATCCTTCCATTTACATATGTAAAGGACGTGAAAATCGAAAGGAAAATGGCAGAATATTACTGTGTTATTTGTTGAGATGATTTTTTTACGGGAGGCGCAGGCTGAGCGTAAGTGGAGTAGAGGGAAGGATGAAAGCATTAGTAGCACAAACAAACTGAAATGGCGTATACCTATTGTTAGCATGTGGATGCGCTATTACTGTCAGGGCTGCGTTGACAGGGGAAAATTTCTGCTCTATTTTCTACTCGTCACGTGGAACGAAATGATGAATTAGTTTAAATAATTTAGAGGAGCTAAGTAGCTCTAGAGAGGGATTTTCATTAATATAAATAACCTGCGTTCAGCTCTTTGTGTGCTGCGGTGTGAAGTCACAGTAGTCAACTATTTATGAGGATTTTAGCATTTAAAATGAATTCAAATTGCAAACATAAAAAATGTATGTAGTGAGGGGAGCGAACAGGGTTTACGTCAGTGTCATTCCGCACATCACGATACCATATATATCGCGTCATCAGCTACCAGCAACTGAAACAATTTATCAAGTGTAATTGAAATCTCCGGTTAGTGGGAAAGTAGAGTAATGCAAAATGGTTCCGGCTCCTGAGTCTCAGTTAGTTGAGGGGTGGCAAAAACGGATGCGAGAATATATGGAAATGAGTAATTTCAGATTAGTATGGAATATTGGTACTAGCCCGAGGAAAAGAGTGGTTGCAAACGCACCAAAGAAAAAAAGGTGGAGTCATTAAGTAAGAAGCAAGATGAGTTCTTAATGTACCGCCAGCGCTGAAGTATGCCCTTCTCTCTGCTACTTTCTACTCTCAATTTAAAGGGCATGCATGCGGAAAAAGTGTAGTTGCTAGAGTGCGCTCTATACGGAGTAGACTTCCGCAGTCATCACGGATAGACAACGACCTCATTCAGAGGGAACTTGTGTCACTGTCATAGTCCCACAGTGAAAGTGAGTGAGTGAGTGAATGAAAGCAGTTTCATCTGAAAAAGAAAAAAAAATTGAAGTGTTGCCAACAGACAGATACATAAAGTGTGCCAAGAGACTACTCTAAGTGAATGAGCGGGTGGAATGGCTAAAAATGTATTGTGGAATGCCAATAGCAACGAATCCAATCTACTTGCTTTATTTTATGTACACGTGAGGTAGCTACTGACTACGATTCGAATTAGTTTTCGTCTATATGAGGAAGCCCGAGACAACAGATTTTTGGTTTTCTGAGTAGCCCCAGGGACAAGGAACCAGTCTGGAGTGTTATGCATACAAAAATAACGAGTTCTTCTGAAGCTTGCTATATATAAGGCGAAACATTATTCCAAGGTAAGTAAATTTGTGTGGGGAGTGTAGACCGTTGGGGCCCGTTGTAAAAGCTCCCCTACCACTGTCAATACATATTTTGTGCTTAGGATATTTCCAGAGACATACCTTTATACATCCCCGCTACTGGTTAGAGACTTGGAGATGAATGGTGGATGAGTCGAATGATGATTCAAAGTGAAATGCGAGTTATCGGAGGACACAACAATACCAGGGGCCACCGAGAGGCAGCCCAAGTGCTACTGCTATTGGTATGCTGAGTTGGTCGACAGAGATCTCCCACTGAGGTCAAGCAAGGTGATGCATCCTCTCCTTTTACTTATCTCTCAGGTTGGTGAAACAGTCGTCCAACACTCGGCGCTAGGTCATCACTTCACTTTCAATACTTTGAAATGATCAGGACGGGGAACGAAATGGAGACTGGGTTGGTTAAGCTACACACCGTGGGTCTGCTTGAAATGTCAAGTGATTTCAATTTCTTCAGTTTCTGCTTAGTTGACTCACTCACTCACGGGAAATCAGACGGATAGGCATTTTACTAAAGAACTTATTTCGTTCCCCTTTAATTTAAGACGAATGCAGGATATCCGATTTCAACAACAAAATCTTCTGAAATTTACAGAACAAAACACCTGCAGATAGTTCCTGTATAAGCAGTGACCTCGTTACACATTTTCATATCGGCTTAAGTGCAAAGTACGGCGTAGTTTCATGGCAGCGTATAAATCTAAAAATTTATATTACTCTCATGCCATAATGAGCTCCGGCAAGGAGGGAGTTCCCCCAGCAAAAAATCTTAACCCCAAAGGTTCACATCAGTAGTGAAGCTAATAATGTACATGACAATGGCTTCCTTGAGTTCTCGAAATAATTTTTTGCATTGCAAAACATTCCCCACCACACAATACATTTTTTTTCTATTAAGATCACTAGCCCAGAAGACCGTATCTTCCCTTCCAATACGTATACGGATGTATTCATCCGATTCCCTTAATAAATTTGAATGCATGAGTGAGTGAGTCAATCTCGTGTGGTGTGGCAGTAATATCCCGGTTGCACAAAACCCATTGAGACACCACCACAAAATAGCAAGTACTTACGATAATAATAGTGCACAAAAAAAGAAAGAGACGGGATTTCTAACGATTTCGATTTTTTACTATGGGGCAATCTCAAGGCTTGCGGGAAAAGTTTCATTCAACGGATTTTCGTTTCCTTTCTCTCTCATGGAATGAAAATGCTTCATGGCATAATGATTGTGACTTTTTCCAGAAAGGAATGCAAGGCGATGCGATATATATGTACCGTTTCGGCAAAAAAAGGCAACCTTACCTCATGCTCAACTACATCAGTCGTATTCTCACACAAACTAACTTGTCGAGCCATAATAATCACACAAGTAATAACAATAATAGTAAGGGGTGAATGGCAAATAGCTTATGTACTCAGATTCCTCTGCATGCACACACTAGTTATCAATAAATAAAGTAAATAATATTTGCAGCCAATTTCCCACTCTCCTTCCAGTGCTGTGCGTGCACATCCACAAATACAATACAACAACCCGAGTACAACAACAATTTAACCACACTCATATAATATGGTGCTCACTTTGCTAATTGAAATTTTTTTTTTCGTTCCGAGATAAGAAATCTGCAACTATTTCCAAATGTATAGGATATCATTATGAATCAGCAACTTAATGCATTAGCTTACATCATCGGTGCGATGGAAAAAGTGCATTCGCTGAAATAAAGTGCAGAAAAGACTCAAAGAGATGAAAATGAGTTTTTGTGCATAGGTATTCGCATGAAAAGGATTAGATAAATAAAGAATTTTTCTAAGCAGCTCTCCGCGATTCACTTTACTTAAAACCTTCTTCCTTGTAAGTACCACCATCGCCATTTATCAGGAGATTATATACATAAGCGAGCTAAAAGTCCAGCATTTGGCAGTGAGGAGCAGCCTTGTAGATTTAGTCTTCAATCAGGAGAATGTCCAAGGTAAATAGTGTCATTATAGCCACAAAGCTGCATAGGTACACGAGAACTTGGATTTACGTAAAAGTTTTGGTGGCACTCTGGATTGTAAACAACAAAGAGATGCTTCAGAGTTGGCATGGAAAGTTTACGCTTAAGACGAATAGCGTAAACATTTCAATGCTGTAAGCGGACCCCTATCATATCGCAAGGCAGAAATTGCCAAAATCACCAAATAGGCATATGCTTCCCACATTACGGTACAAAACAAATTCTACTTTTTGCTGTTTGTGCACTTTGTCCCAAGTTTGGTCTGACTTTTCATGACTCAATTAGCCACTGTCTGATAAAACTGCCAGCTACTCAGAATTGCTTGTTTGGAATGTATATCGCGAAAAATAATTCTTGGTGTTAAAACGCAAGACGTAATTATTTGAAATGTTCTCACAATATGAATGGATACTTTTGCCAGGAAACTATTAAATACACTTTAATGGCTAAATTTGAGTTCGCGATATTATGTCGTCATTTATTGTAGCCAATAACGTAAACGAAATGAAAGACATTTTTCTCTGGCTTGCTGTTTTCTTATGCATTTTCATTTCACGAAATAGCAGCTGCCCAAAGTCGCATAATTTTATTGATGCAACCAACTTTTTCACTTTGCTGCCGTCTCCTCGCCTCAAAACTAGACGTCTGCTCTGATTTTGCAATCATTTTAAAACAAATTCTGATACTTTACGGAATGAAAAAAGTGACCGTCTGACGAGAAAAGTTGAGCTTATTGAGAAATAAATCTAAACAAACGCACGATGGACTTCCAACCATTAGTACAACTCCGGACCATGGTTGAACTCCTGAAGTGCAAACAGGAAGCGGAATCCGCAGTGATAGTTATGGAGAAGAAAGAAAAGGAATTGCATATTATAGACGTAAAATTCCAAAAGATGTTTTCTGCTTCTGATAACAGTGAAGAGTTGGAAAAACTGAATAAAGAAATGAAGAAAAATCTTGAGGATACCGAATCGCTTGCAGCTCTAGCAAAGGAAATTCTTACAAAAATCGACGACCTAATTAGAGCTTATATGGAGACCATAGAGGATCCGGCATAGCCCTAGATCGCCACCTTTTTAAAGTTCTTAAATGTAAACGTCTACTTTTGGTGAAAGCTCAAGTGAAATCTTTTATCTACAAGGAATTCTCAACAAAACTGACAGTTTCTGTTACCTATTGGTGAATAAAACACTCTACTTTTTAGGTCCAACTTCTAAAACTATGTCAAGGCTGGAGCCACTTCTTTTCTCTTTTTCTTTGTACATAGGACCAGGACCACGACATCCCTCTGTCACGGTAAGATTCAAGTAATTTATGAGGACTTTCCAAAAAAAAAACTTTACTTGGCCTCTGAATATGCAGTTTATTTGTTGTACAGGCAGCTCAGCTAATTTTCATGCACCTTTTTTACTACCTCAAAAACTCCAAGTCTGGTAGCTGCATAATTCACTAATTCCCTTGTCGGCTAAAAATACCATTTTTATAATATGCTGCAAACCTACCATTTACAGTGGCTGATTGTACAGTCGCAATTTTGAATTATCGTTAATTCATCAGTATATTCAAGCAATTTTTGCATCAGAGAAAATATTAGATAAAGGTAAAGTGAGCATACGGCAGCAAATTCAGAGGCCAATTTTTTTGAATGATTGATAACAATACGCTCATCAACTCTACATCCATTTTGATTTAGGGATCGCCTACACGGAGTTTGAAAAACCACAGCAGTCTCCGTCCACTCCTACTCATGAGTCAGAGTTGAGACCGTAATGGCGAAGGACGTCACACATCATGCCACCTCTATCAAGAAATGTTTTCTATTTCCTCCTAATAACACAGCAGCACCGGCTCTTATCTTCCAAGAACTATAATACAATGAAGCTCTCATTAAGCGTATGAAAAATTATTGGTATTATTTCCTCTCCCAGACGCTACCCAATGAGAGAATATATATGAAAAAAGCATTTTTACGTAAGAATAAGTGTCTGGCATTTGTTCATTTCGTCACGCTTCAATTGAAATCAACGAGTTCAATGGAAAAACCATTGCGTATTTGAAAATTCAAATTACTCTATAAGCCCATTTACTAGACTAGGATCTTACTGTACTTATAATAGTGTCGCCATTGAGGTCACCTTAATTAACTTTCAGATGTTGGGTAATACTCGAAAGCTGTGAATAAAGTCTGGAGTTTCTCACTTTTAAGCCACTTTCGGTAATTTTTCACCAAATGTCTGCACATCAGTAGTCTAGCATATGTAAAAGAGGGATAATAACTTGCAAGCATACAATCCATTTTCAGCATGCAACGTTCACCTTAATATGGAAAGTGACAAGTCACCTGGCAAAGTTCCAGTCTCCTTTATTTTATAGTTCCTTTTTTAGTTCTGGCCACTACACTTCAGCTCTTCACATTAAACCTGGACAAAAGGCACGGGAAAAGCCAACATTCCCGGGCACGCATACACATACAAAGTGACGCTAAATTGACTCGTTTTTCACCTCCATCCATTCAATTTTTAACGACTTTGTCCCTCCTGTAATTAATGAAGGGTAAGTGCTTTGCTGACATGTACTGACTGCTGTTTTTTCCCACAAACATTTCATAGACTACTTTTTGCACGCAATTAACACGATAATAAAAAATGATGATGAGCGCTCCAAGCCCTCTTCCCTAATATTACTTTCATTCCTGTTATTTTCGCAGAACCCCTCTCTAAATAAGGGAATGTGATTTTCCTCTCAAAATTTATAGACCAAAAAATAATTTCACAGCACACCAGCTGCCTCCAAACACAGAAAATGTAATAAAGTATACAGATGAGTTAGTCAGATTGATTCCGTTTGATTTCTACCTCTGCAAAATGCTAATTAGATGAAAAAAAATCTGTTTGCGTCAGAGGAAGAGAAAACCCTTTGAGAAATCAGCGATATGTGTCGTACTCCATAAGAGTATATTTTTTTGTCCTCCCACTTAAACCGAGCTAGCATTCTTCACTAGTTATAATGATAATTTCAGGGAAGAAAGGAATTGCCAAAGACTTTCATAACTATCAAAGCAATTTTAGCGCAGCTCTTTTCTATTAAAATGAAAGCAACGTAGGAAGAGAGCACACAATGACAACTTCACGAAGCTGCTTTTTTTTCCTCAGTGAACTGTGCTCTTGGGCATCAAGCAAACAACAAAGAACAAACAACGCAAACTTTCCACTTTATCTCCCTTCCTCCTACAGAGAAAGTTTATTTTAAAAGATATATATGTAAAAAAAAAAATCTTTCGCTCTGCATACACAAAATTCAGAAGCTGGACTGTTTTTAATGACTGATAACGCACAGTTAACAGAGTGGATGGAAGCAAAGAAATTAAAAAAACGAGTGCGGCTCCCTTTGTTCTGTAAGATATTGGTAGTCATGCGGAATGCTGGGTTGTTTAAACAGCGAAGTAGAAAGTCAAAAGTTTACTTTCACTCTTTTCCTCGGAAAGAAACTTAGTTACGCTCCAGAGGTTTAAAATGATATCTGCCTGGTGAAGGATTTGACATACAAAAAAAATTCGCTTATGAAGGGACTGTGAGCCTATTCAAGGATTCAGCGTGCGTAGTAGAGAAAGGCCGCGGTTATCCGAGTGCTCTACAGTGTACCCCTTCTATTTTTATCGGGGTTCATCATCTACCCTTTTACTGGCGATAAAAATAGACGTTTCCTCATTTTTGAGTGCACCAATAATAATAATAATTTGAATAGATGGGCAAGTCGTGCTGAGTTATTCGGAATGGGATGAGACAGCAAAAATTCGGTAATCAGGATGTTGTTCCCTTGCCACCCGTTTTCCTCTGCAGCCTTGTTGAGAATGGCAGAAAGCGATTTTTCATGATGTCGCTATAATTACCCAGCGAAAACACTAGGAAAAGCTTCTTATGTCGTGTTAGGGGGAAGGGTCTCTAGATAAAGGAAGAGTAATGAGTCATTTTGGATTCCTTCGTACTACCCTTCTTCTTTAATAGAAATGACTGGATCGTCAATCTTCTCATGTTACCCGGCTACGCGGAACAGAAGGGCTCTTCACTCACAAAATGAGAGCACAGCGTTATCTGGAAAAAAGTGCATTTTCCACTCCCACTTGCGTTTTATTTTTCTTGCAGCTATTTTCTTTACATTTCCCATAAAAAAAGTGCGACTATGACACTATAAAGCTACTCGAACAGCGCTAGTCTTAGCAAGTTTACGGAGGGTGTGCTCGATACTCTCTCCAGCGACGGTAGTCTGCTTACATACGCCCGTTTTAATCTTACACTTTCTGCACCCAAAAATGGCAAAGTTTAATGAGCACAAAAGTTTTCGCTCAAGTTTCGAAAGGCACTCGTAGTTTGAAAATAGGAAAAGTGCAAATAATACGTACTCTTGAATTTTAGCATTACACTTGAACTTTTTAAAATTTTAATTTTCAATCTCCATAAACCCGCAATCTAATGGGAGTAAAGTTTGATAGGCTTATTCAAGCTACATGACTGGGGCACTTTAATACAATCAATGGGGATGGATAGGCTCACGCTCTAAGGGCGGCTGAACAATTGTCGCACAATGATTGCCTTTTTGTGAGGCTGACTCCAAGTATCCCATCCCAAAATGAAATATTTCTTTGAGCGAGAGCAGCGAGTAGCTTTTATGTAATTGCAATTTCGCAGCTACTTTTCTAGGAAAGGAATGTCACTAGGCATTTGACATATTTGACGTTTTCTACTTTTTTCTAGGTAATATGACATTTTTTTGGACTCAGAATCTTTTCTTGATCAATGTGACACAGAAAAGAAAGTTTTATTTAGGATTCAGCACAATGTTTTCAACCCGAAGTGATAAATCTTTCAGGAGTCGGCGGAGTGCGAATGCAATTACGAACTCACGTTAAAATTTTATTTTGCCAAAGTGATTGCACACTACCTAACTATATTTATGTATGTTCTAATGCATTCCAAATTAATTCCAGAAACCATTATTACATGAATCCCTGCCTGATCAGTGATTCCTCTCAAAATTCTTTCCACGTCAGAGACTACTCCTTCCAGCAGCCACACTCCCGCTACTCAGGAATAACCTCTACAAAATGAATCTCACAACTGCGAGTAACTGCTTCATAGAGAAAAAAAATCTAGAGAGAACACAGACGTTCCTAAATATAAGACTTTTCCCGCTGAGGTCCCAATTCCCCATTTAAAACAGTGCAGTTAGAAAAAAAATATAGAAAAACCGAAGGAAATCCTACCAGACACAGAAAGTTAAGTGCACCTCTTAAGGCTGTGAGAGAGTGACTTACTGTCTGCCACAAGATCTGCGATAGTCCGTTGAAAAGACAGTTTTCTGCTTTTTGACTAGTTCTTATCGCGAAGCAAAAGGAATAAAAAAAAGAAATGAAGAGCACAAAAACTTCTCTAGAATTCCTGGAAAAGACTTGTGTCAGAGAAAAAAAAACTGCCTTGAATCGTAATGCTCACTTAGTAGTCATTATTATTATACAATCGCCCCTTCAGTTGAAAAGGGACTCATTTTCTCCTATTCCTCCATCTTCCATTTTCACTAAAGCCATATGAAGCTATCCATGTCTGGGGATAGATGGGAAATGTTTTCATTCCATCGGAACAACTTCTTTTTTTTGCCTTAGGAATATGAACTGGTTAGTGCCAATATGGCGCCCTACTTCTAAATGTAATTTCAGCTAAAAAGACCTGTTTTACCAGAATACAGTTGTTTCTCCTGCTGGCGCCATTCCCCTCCAAATTCAGTGCTATATCGGGGCATCATCCCTCAATAAAAAATCTATTACTGTTACAAAAAATGAGTGATGACCTATCCAAGGAAAAATCCTTGATTTTCCTGTAAAGAACCACACGATTATTTACCGCTAGATATACATGCACGCAGTCATTCGGAGAAATGAGGGGAAAGGGTTTATCAGAGAAGCGCTCCGCTGTCCATTGGATAAATACGGGAACGTGTTTTATAGCGAAGAGAATGGATTATCTCCCCCTTGCCCATTTGGCCTTTTACGAGAGCCCCCATTTACTCCGTCTACAAATGGTGATGATTACGAGAGGTTTTAAGCCAAAACAATGGAGTACCTTAGAACGACGAGACAAAAAAAACTAAGACCTCATACAGCGTAATAGAGATGATGGAGAAATGATGTGAAGAAACGGCTCATTTTCCAATAAAAAGGGGCTGGAGTGGGAATGGAAACTAGATATCCATTTAGAGAAGAGGCAGAGCAACAAAAACAAGGGGAAAAAAGTTCTCTTTTTTTCTCTCTTTCCTCTACTTTGTGCTGCTGATGGCAGCTTGCTTTGCTATTTTTTGCCACCTTGTTTTGTGCAGGGGGAGGAAAATAGATGACTTTTTTCACAATTGGAGATGTCGGTTGTAATGTTAGTGGAAGGAAGCCACTTTGAATTCAAGTAGGCGAGAATTTGGTGAGAGTAAATGGAGATCTCCAATGGGAACGACATTATCACCATTGGCAAAGGGAAAGGTCTTTAAATGATATGGAACCTTGCCAGATCTTGTTTTTCGTTGCTGGAGAAGCATTGTTTTTTTCCAGTGTCGTATTGATACTTATACACCACCAAGGAATTCTCGCTTCGAGTTGCTGACGGCACTGATGCCGCTAATAGATAGGCGATAGGCGCTCCCGTGCCCTTCAACGTGAAAGTTTAGGGGGCAGTAGGAGATGCAATTGAAACCGTTACCTTTTTCTGCCGTTTCTTTCTGATTGGATAATAGAAAGTTAATAAAGTATTGGCATTTTGCATTCCAAATCTAATTTGATGAGCTACCGCAGCTGAAGTTTAGCTGAAGCGTGCTGTGATGTGGACCTACAACGAATTAGGTACAGCTTGAAGACAGATAGTGCGGCTGCAGCTGAGTCCTAGTCTTGACAGCCAGTTTTTGGGGAGAAACGGTGCTAAACCTTTAAGAGGAGAAAACACAAAAAAAACCGCCAAACTAGGCCCTCCTCCTTCCATTAAAAGTTCTGCTTTGCGATAAGAAGCTTAAGGGAACATGAACGGAAGAGAAGCAAAACTGTTCCACTTTTGCCACACATCACACTCACAAACACGACACTCTTGAACTAAGTGGAGTTTCCAGTCACTGAGAGCGTTTTCGGTTGGATTAAGACGGGAAGTGGAGAAGTGAAAGTGGATTGTGGAGGAGCTGCACTTCAAACACGAAATTCGGGCAGTTCGATTAACGCTTGCCTTATTGCCATTTTTTAGCTATTTTTCTTTGGAATTGCAGCGGCGACAACTACAAAAACAATTTCAGATTGTTTTCCAGTCGTGTGTAGATGGGAGCGGAGATGGGATGCCTTCCACTATCTCAACGAGGTGAATGGCTGATGATGACTACCAGTTCCAGTTTTGGTTAACCAGCTCTACTGCATAGGAATTGGAAGGCGGCCGCTTGTACGAATTTTTTTCCCTCTTTACCGCTCATCCACCACACAATCCCTTTAAGTTTAAGACAACAACGAAAACTTTTCTCCTGCGCCCAGATTTATAATGAACGAATGAGCCTCAGAGAACTTAACGAACCGTTGAAAATACACGACAAAAATAAGCGTTTCTTTGGGCACAGCATTCGCTGGTTAATGGCATAGTTGGAGAAACTCTGTCAAAAGTTGCCTGGCGTAACGGTAACTTTTCGATTTCAGTTAATTTCAACTGTTTACTCGGTACATTGATACAAGGAGGAGATCAAAGCACTTTGGCGGAGCACTACATCCCAAAACGATTTATATTTTTAGGAGAGCTAAACTGCGTAGCTGATATTCTTTTTAAAAGAAACTTTCCCAGCCAATGATATTGATTTCTTCCGTCCAGAGACAAGTCAAACAAGGAAGAAATAGGGAAGCAGCTGAACTGTGCCAAAAGTTTTTGCTGCCAAAAAAATGGGACTACTTTTTTTGCCGATAGTTTTACGAGAACACGGAGTGAAATGCAAATGAAGGAATAGAAAAAAGAGATTGAAACTGGAGGCAGTGTTGTTGCATACTTTGTCTTTTGAGTTGTCGCTATTCTGATTCAATGTGACAATGAGTGCAGCTAGAGTTTCCTTGTGGAGCTGGTTTTCCAAGTGTTTTCCATAAATCACTGGAAAACTACGTACACTGCATGCAAATCTTGTCCCTTTGCCACCTTTAGGCAGAAAATTGTAGCAACTTTAGTGCAAACGGGAATAGTCTGTTGTATCGATTTAACTCACCCAAAGAAATTTTTTACAGTGTACTTACACCAATTGCAATTAGCGGTGAGTCTAGCGCAGCCACGAAATTGAGTCAGGTGAACTTCTAATTTAATATAATTACGGCGCCGATTAGAAGCAGATTTTGGTGCAAATATTTCTTCTAGCGGAAAGCGACACTACAAAATTTTGTTTGGCAACAAATACAGCTGCTAGTTAGCTGTTTGTATTGAGACGTGCCATGGGAAATCTGGACAACTTTTTCCACCTTCTTTTCATGTCTGACTGTAAAGAAAGGGAGCGAGGCAAAGTATTTAGTCGAGGCAAGATGCATGCAAGCATTTAGTAGCCCAGGAAAACTCCCTCTCTCTAGTTAGTTCCGTTGCAGTTGTTATTGTTGTTTTTTTTCCTTCCTCCCAGTAAACACACGGGCAATGTAAATACGGGCTTAATTTAAGTAGAGCAAAGTCTAAACTGAGTTTTTTTTTCTATGGAGGAGAGCATGGAAGGGAGCAGGTGTAGTGTGCAACCACCATCACCACCGGCAAGACAACTTTTGTTTCTTTTCACTTCAATCAAATGAAAACTTTTCCATGACTAAGGATGAATGACGCAGTCGGATGAATGAAGGGAGAAATTTTTCAGGATAAAGTCGGAGAAATAGAAAGTTCGGAGAGCGGAATTGCTGTGAGGTGAGGCTTCCTGGAGCAGCGAAATATGGGAGCGTAGTGCCCGCTTCAACTTTTTTGTCCTTCACTTATTCACTCACAATCACATTTTCCCGTGGATTGTCTCCATGCTAGGTCCCTCCTTGAAATTGCACATTCATAAAAATAATTGCCCTTTTTCGGAGAGTATGCGGGTACAAGTCAGTCTTTTCTCTGTTCTCTCGCTCTTACCGCAGAAAACTCTTAGATATAGGCAGGCAATAGCATCATGCTATAGATTTATTTCTGCGAAAATCCACAGTTTCGAAAATTCGGGAATCCTTGTCGAGTAATTCCCTCCGCCTAGTTCTAATGTCATCCGCCTCACAACTGGAGTAAAAACAGTGCAGTTCTTTGAATAAATAGGGAAAGGTAATTTTTTTTGGTAGCGGCGGCCAGTCTACATTTCTCCACATATACCCCGTGTACACCAGCACGAATTAATAATTCAAAGAAAAAAGACCAACTCAGCTCTCCTTTTAAGTTAGACAATGAATATAAAAGCAGAGTTGTTTTTTGTTCCTTATGATGACTAACTCGCTAAGGCTGTATGGTGTAGGCACGCCTACCCATTTAAAGATAGCTCAGTCATGCCCGGAAAGATTATTCGATTTTTTAACCACGCTGCCCATTTGCCGACGACGACATTGTTTCCATTCGTTTATTCGATACATGACATATAGTTCACCCATCCGCAAGTTGTCTTTGCGGTGTACACGCAACCCAAAAATAGGGACAGCGAAACAGCGAGTACATACGCAAAAAAAAATACAATTGTTCGTTTTACCCCGCTGCAAAAGAAATTGCAGGAAGCAAAGCAAAAGGTTACTATCCAATAATAAATCAGTAGCGATATTATTACCCGTTCCATTTCATTCCAGGGTAAGACGGAGATGTACATATAACACAATGTGAAAAAGGTCGAGACGGGAGCCGAACGCAACAAGCAATAATAGATGAAGGGGAAGGGAGGAAATGACAATACAGAGTAAAACCACCTGAGCCAAAAGTGAAAAGTCGTGTATTTAATTTTTTAGTTCGGCTACATGATACAAAAAGGCGAAAGAATTTGATGCAATTTCCCTGTAATTCAATTTTGCTTTTTTTGTGGAGAAGAAGGAGGGATCGAACTTGCTTTTCTTCTTGTGTCCGCTCACATGCAGTTCCTTTGTCGAGTTTGGAACTTATCTGCGTGTATGTGGCCTCTGTGTCAAATCCACAAAAGCCACAATCTCGCACCAGCGGAGAGTTGGAGAGAAAAGAAAAATGAACTTTTGAAATAAAGATACGGAAACGGAACTGTTACAGAGGAACTGGACGAATAAAAGGAAAGAGAGCAAGAGAGAAAAAAAGTTACCCTTGAGATGTTAAGTAACACGACTAGTCTCTCTGTCCATCCAAACGTTTATGACTTTCCCGATGATGAAACAGCGGTTCTGAGAGAAGAAAAGGGCTGGGAGGAGAAGAGGGAGAGCTAAATGAGGCTCACAAAAGCAGAAAACAATGTTTACTTGCTGCCCACATGTTCCATGTTGCGCGGACAATACAGCTATGGAGCTATGTAATCACGAGACATAGACTGGACCCAAGGTCTTGTGGTCTTTATGCAGTAGTAAAGCTGCCACCAAATTAAGCATAAAAAAAACTAAAAAAAAGTAACCGGTTGTTTGGAGCGAATAAGCTTTCCCCTTTTTTTTCTTCCACTCTACGGCCAAAATGGACGTGAGCTCCGCAGCATAGATTTTTTTTTGGCAGGAACCGCAATTACTGTTTTAATATGGCCCTTTGGGCCATGAATACGTAATGAAAATAAAATTACCATTGTTGTGTCAATCTCTTTTGTTGGGCTCATCGTGAGTGCGCTGAGTGAGAGAAATAAAGCTCGGCGTGTATTTTCCCCTTCAACTCCCACTCAATTTTCTGTTGTTTAGAGGGTTAATGCTAGCAACTTTTGCTAATTGATTGAGATGAAAGCGAATATAAACAGAAAAATAGCAGTTTAATATACTTGGATACGCTGAGTGACAGACATGCACTCTGCTTACACAGAAATGTTTGTCTTACACTCCTTCACCTACTCTGACAATGAGTAATTTGCGGAGGAATAATGGTGCTTCTCAACAAGGTCTTGTTTTTTGGACGTGCAAAGTACAGCTCCTCCCGTATGGCTCCAATTTCCCAAAAACTTTTTTTTTCGAGGTTTTTTTGGGCACATGCACTCAATGAAAAACAAACAAGAGAGAGCTGTAAGAATGAGGCAAAGAGAGAGAGAGAGAGAGAGAACACGGAACAAACTTCCTTCCTTTTCCTCTCTCCTGGCAAGAGAACCCAATCAATTTTAAGCATATTAAACGGATTTTCTTTTCTCCTTACCGGACGGAATCACCTTCAAAAAGACCTGTTTATTTTACTCTTGTGCCTTCTCATGCAAAAATCGAGAATGGCATGGGTGACTCTCTCTCTCTCTCTGTGGCGCTCTACTTAAGATGAATTTGTTAGTTGTGTGTGGGAGAATCGAAACCAAAAGCTTTCATCATTACTATGAGGAAAACGTATCCCTTCGTTATTTTATTTTTAGCTTTATTTCTCGATAAGAAAATGTGAACTCTGCAGGAGCCCGCCTTTTACCTTTTACCCGCCTATAACCTGAAAAAGCACTATCACCGTCGACATCATACACATCCACTGAGGAAGAATAGATAGCAACACAAAAAAACGGCGATGGATGATGAATGATGCAGTGCTGCATTGTGGTCATATGGAGACAGTGGACAAGGTAACGAGGAAGACGAACCATAAATATATAGAGTCGCTACACTGTGGCCCCAACATAATTTTTTTTTCTCAGAATATGTAACCGTGAGAATCAATATTCTGTAAGAGTTAGTGGAAAAAATAAAGTCATGCCAGCCATACGGATTTTTTTTTATTTTGCAAGTAAATGGCAAAAATATCAACTTTATATATTTCACAGTATGAATAAAACAGCACAAGGAGGACTCAGCGGGTGATCATATTTTGTTCTATTGTGAGGCATTATAGTTTGCCCAACAACAAAAAAAGGACTTCGTCATAGTCACGTATATATTATGCTCTCCGTATACTAAATGACCTACTGAATATTTTTTCTTGTACTAAGGAGGAACCCCGAAAAAAAAATATTTCTTGAGTGGAGGTGCTTTTTTTTCCGGGACAGAGGCAGAAAAATCCAAGAATGTACATTGTTATTGTTATTGCTATCGCACGATCATATCCACTTCTCTGGAAATGTATGAATAGAAAAGTGCAATGGCAGTAAGTAAGTGATTTGTTGACAGAGAAAAATGTTAGTTGGAAACAGCATTAGCTCATCCCAAAGCCACGTTTGCAAGGGATGGAAAAAAATATATTTTTTGGAATGAACAGCGGAACGGAAACACACATCTTACATATTTCATACAAAAAAAGACATTTACTGGAGATAGTACTGTTATTCTTGGAGTGAAACGAGAAGAAAAAGATTTCATCTTTCTCGGAGAAATTTTTTTTTCTATCTGGGAGGACGTTTGGTGGGCACTCTCAAGACCAAATGCACCCGCTAGGGAAGTGTTTTTTTTCTTAATTTTTAAGAAATGATTTTTATATCTGCCTCCATTTTCATTTCATTAATACTAAGGAGTATCTAAGTCTTCGTGGAGGAGTTGCTCTCATCCAGCCGTGCACTTTACATTTTATTGGTCATTCATTTACGCTTAATAATTTATCCGGAGTTGAGCAGGAGAGGGAGTTTTTTGTGAAGTAGGTGAAAAGTGGGATGAAGAAGCCGCTCCATGGAGCCAGCTAGTCACCGACACAGGAGGGAAAGAAGGGCGCATCCGCTTTTATCTTGGCTCGTGTGAAAATCCTGAATGAAGATAAAATAAAGGTGTACGGAGAGGCATAGGGAGACCGGAAAATGGCCGGCTTATAGTGTCTAAGGTGAATGTACATGAGCGGATAAGATATAAAAAAAGGACAAGTGATGCTGATACCAACCACTGAGTCAGTCACCATACCACACACCGTCATCATCATTGATGCAGACCAGTTTTTTTTCTGCTTCCTTTTTCCATATTTTTTGCGACTACTCTGTCTGAGGGAGAAATGGAAAGGAAGAGAAAAATGGACAGATGATGTTAAGTGTCAGGAGAAGAGAGGGCAAAGGTGGCATGAGACTCTGCTCTGTTTGTAGTATCCAACTCTACATACGTATCTGCATTCACGTCAAAAAATGTATAGCTTTATCATCATCAACCTACCAAGAAAAAACAGGAGTGAGAGAGAGAGAGAGAAAGTAAGAAAAAAACGATGTTTTCCTTGTCGTAGACCCTTGTCTCTGGAAGATTCGTTGACAGTTAGAAATAGGAGGAAGAAGGAGCACCCTGGCAGTTATGGATTGCAGTAAATAATCCTCTTCCAGGGAAAAAACGGAGGAATGTACAGCTTCCTTTTTCTGCTCTCTCCTACTCCGCTCCTTCCCACTCTCAGGTAAGGAGATATGGATTTTGACGAAAAAAAAAATAATAAGGGGAAATATGAGAAGAGGACGAAAGCTGGCGAAGAGGACGAGTAGAGCGGCAGCTATTATGATGATGAAAATGACATGATAAGCCGCCATTACTTCCGCTGTTGGAATGTGGCGATGATGAGCTGCCTAAATATTCTTTTTTCCACTACATTGTCAATTACGGCAAACCAATTTTGTGCGGTTTGGTGTGGTGGACGGTGCACTACTGTGTGGATGTCATGTCATATGAGAATATTTTCTATACATGACACTACTTCTAGTGTCGTGGAAATGCCTCCTTTCGCCCATATATTTTTTTTCTAGGAGAATCAATGACGAATCGGCTAGCTTTTCTGCAGTGGCTTAATGAGTTTCCCTCGATTGTCACATGTCATGAAGAGTGAGAACACTGGAGAATGTTACTAGCATGGTTGCCTTGCTCCCCTTACTTCTCCTCACTTAAAATTTGATTATGGCGATGACAACTACACCACAACGTTCCACAAAAGCCGGCCGCAGTTGACCAAACTTTTTGGTTTATGAGGATGAATGCTCGTAGTCCGTTCTCGGTCGTCCTGCATAATTTAGCGGTGGATGAGAAAGTGCGAGTATGAGGAAAACCGGACTTCCCTGCACAGTCTACTAGCGCGCATGGCAGTGATTTCCCTCGAATGAATTTTTGATAGCTGAGAACGCAAAGTATTCACCATTATTACACAGAAAAACATGTGAGTCGTTAATTTTTTGTTGCATATTTTACATGCCAATTTTCGTTTCGTTAGAGTATTGCCATTCCCCAGGAAAGTTGAAGGAAGAAATCTGCCGGTGATGGCCCACTGGCTTTTTTGCGGTTTTTCACCGTTGACAGAAAATGTTTTTTTAAAAGGCTTTCTAGTAGTTGCTGAAGCGGGACTGCAGTAGGAACCCTACATATATCAAGATTGTAGGATAGAGGCTGTCAAAATGTTATCAATTTCAGGGGACGGAGAGGAACAATCTATCACCAAGTTGCACGTGTCGTCTAGATAGAGCGGAGGATTTAGCAAGTCGTAAGTCCTCACTCCAGATATGTGCACTTCGGTACACTTCTTTTTATTAAAGTATCCAATTTGAATACTACGCGAGTATGGCGAGCTACCTGAGCGTGTTCTCGTACTTTCGATTTTTACGGTTTAGTGCTTCCGAAAATGGGAGAAGAAAAGCAGAATTCTCGTAGCAAAACAATTTGCTGGAGCTGCAAAAATACGAGTTCGCTGAAAGAGAGCTCCGTCAACTGTATTTAAAATGGTGTAAACGGCTCCATAAAATGCATTGTTAGAAGGAATGAAATCCCTACGCTTTTAGATTGTCCTGAAGTCTGACAGGTTTGGTGACAGTTTGATTGATTTTCTGGCGACAAAACAAGGATACAACCTTCTATTCTGTGAGCTCTATTCACCAAAAAAAAGAGAGCCTGTTAGGAAAAACCATGCAAGCATCAGCACTCCATAGCTTACACAAAACAGGTTTACGAAGCTATCAAAAGTAACTGGAAAGATTCACGACGTACTTATCAACGAAATTCTTTTCTTGTGAAAGGAACGCCTCATTTTAGTGAGGATTTATGGGTGCCCTTTTATATACTCGTACCAAAAAGAACCTGTAATTTTTACAGCATAATAATTTTCCAGGACAATTTGGCACTGGATGCAGGATCTGATATAGACATTCCGAAGGAACAACACCTATTTGTTATCCTTTGTGCCAAACAAGACAAAACACCTTTGATAAAAAAAATCATTTATTGCAAGTCTAGTCCAACTGGAATAACTTAATAGTTTTCTTTTACGAACAACAAAGGGTTGTTAAGAGTCTTGGGGAAAAGGAGACGAGCAGTGCTGCACACTGTAACTAACTGGCGGGGAGCACATTTAGCCACACAAGCTGCACTATATATAGTCAGCGCACACTAATACTAATACCACAATTAAATAGGGAAGCACTGTGCTTCCTTCATCATATTCATAATGGCCGGATTGCATTCCGAAAGGAGTAAAGGGAGAATAATATCTTGTCTCCTGGAAAAAGAAAGGAAAGATTTATGGAGGATAGAGACAAGGCTATAAACGACACGAGAGCACAAAAGAGATGGATAGAGAGAAAGAGGCTGGGGGAAGCGGTGGGGAGTGTGGGAGAAAGTGAGTGAGCGAGCTGGAGAGATAGAGAGAAAGAACATCAATAGCTTTGAGGAGCTGGAGAGCCACGTCTGGTTTGTGAAGAGAGAAATTCCGCCAGGAAAAAGGAACAATAAGAAGAATCGTTCACGTTTCACGTTATTTGGAGTGACCAGATCGCATAATAATATCAGATGATCACATATAACACCGCCGTATAATTTTCTAGTACGGCACCTCACCACACCGCACCACACGACCACCTCGACAGCACAGTGTTTTGAAAAGGCAAACAAGAAAAGGCTCATATCCTATTCCTAAACTCCTTTTGCTTTTTGAAAGTTTCCTTCGCAACTGCACGAAATGGATGGCTGAGAGAGGAAGGAAGTGCGCCTCGATGAGCACACTGGCAAAAAGCACTGGCAGTGTGTGCATATCAGTGTGGGATGATGGCGATATCATTCAGGATCGTCTAGAGTGTGGCGATCACCATCATGTTATGCTACATTGTCTCCACTCTCCCCCACTTTTCTCCCTATTGTTTGCATGTAAATCTGCGCGAAAGAGTGTAAATGTGGATGATGACTGTGTGTGTGTGCTAGTAATAACCGTCAGGACAGCGACCAAGCGCCGCTGACAGTGATAGGGTACTAGTAATACATAATTTAATGTCATTTCTTTGTCTTGTTAGCAGCAACTTTTCAGAACTGCTCCCATTCCGCAATTCAGATTATCTTGGGAACAACATTTTCTCTCTGGATGAATTGCCTTCTGCCACGACAAGCAAACATCATCGTCATATATAGGCACTGGCTGCAACTTATCACGCCTACCATCAGCTGGAATGACTGCGGTTACTGATTTTTGGCTCTTCTCGCAGATACACTTCTTTATCGCTTTTAAAAAGGGAATAAATGCTCAAACCCTTCCATTCACGAAAACCTTCATCACTCCGGCGGACCGAGCGTGTAAGTTGCTCACCCTGCACGTCTTCACTCTTTCTATAGGCGGTGCAAATTCACCAGATACGGATAAGGAAAACAGAAGCGTGGCAATAAAATACATGGTCCAGAGATATTATTTCCAAACGTGAAAATTAGAATCAGCACGTTCGATATTTTTTTTCCTCTCCCAGAGAATTGCATTCATTTGGAAAATATACGTTTATGCTACTATGAATGATTGTATCACTTTTTGTATCAAAAAATACACTCTCAAAAGCGTGTCCTTTCAAATGCTAAACAGCAAAACTCCTATATCATATCATCCTCCAGGAAAAAAGCCTTGTATGGGATTTCTCCAGCCACAACACAATTTCAAGTTGAAGTTGCTCTCAGTCACTTTCTTCATTTCATGCATGTCTGACTGCCTACATAAAAAAGGAGATGGATGGAGAAGTGCACCCAACCTCAAAGACCAAGAGTAAAGAGAAAATCTCGAGAAAAATCGAAACCTTTCCCGCTCCTTGTTAACTTGGAACGTTGGAGGGGACGACGAGAAAAATAAAAGATGAAGAGACTCTTCAATGCTCACAACTTCCCATTAGAAAAAAAGGAATTTGAAAAATACCCAACAACCTTTTTTCTCTCCACTCACTTGGCACATCAACTTTTCGGTATTAGAAAACAAAAAAAAATATATAACAGCCTCCTCCTTATCCCCAATCGTTGAGGTGGAGCTGCTGATTTAACCAAGCAGAAGTCAAGTAAAAAAAACTTAAAGGAGTATATAAGGATGCTGTTGATGATCACAAAGATGTAAATAAAAACTTGAGCTTGCGAAGTGCCCAGCAACGAGAGCGTTCCATCTTTTACGTACACCTCAGCAGCCGGGACGAGGAGGAATGAAAAACCGACGAAAATTACACCGCTACGCGCCTACCTGTTCTCTTCCAGTCTAATATTTATGGAAGCTCCAGTTATCTGGAAAAAAAAATATATATATGACAAGGAGAATTGGGAAGAAAAGGAAGTCAAGGATGGATGGGAAAAGGGCTCTTCACAACAAAGAAGAAATCTTCACGTTTTACTCATCAAAACTCAGACGGAGTGAGCAGACTGAAATGGCGTATTATAATGAGGGGAAAAAATATTCTCTCGTCAATAAGGCATAGCTCGTGTGCACCTCTCAAGCGTGATCCTCATCGCGCTCTCGCAGCCTCTTCCGTTTCCTCAAAGCCAGAAGAACAATAGCAATCAATAGTGGAGCTGAGGCGAATATTTACATAATATAAATTATGGGATGGAGCAGAAAAGAAAGTTGCCTTCCCACCAATACTACTGCCCAACTGGGATTGTTTTTCCTTGCCGGAGAGCATCATCTCCCCCGTGCTTTTAATTGAAAGGAGAACAAGTGAGGCGCTATATATATAGTCCCCTGTGCTTTGCGCTAGGCTAGTGAGCACATAAGTAGATAAGCACTCGACAAAGCCACTCTTTGTTTTTTTTCTACAGGTTGCGAAGAAAGTTGTATGGACAAGTAAAATAGATTTTTGCTTGCAATAACTCATAAAAAGCATGACAATCAAATGGAGCTCACTTTTTTTCCAGTGACGTGCATTTCCCCAATTTAATTTTACTTTTGTGTCCCTCTTCCGGCGATTGTTGGTGGATGAGAGAGGGAGGGAATAAAATTCAATTTTTTTGGTAAGGCAGCTCTGCATTGTATAGCATATGAGGAGCACATTTGTTTTTGTTTGGAGTTGACAGTTATATGCTTCGTATTTAGGCGGAGGATGTGTTTCGACGGACGAGATTTCTGGTAGCGTCAAAGGAAATGCCGTTTCACAGTTCCATTAGATTACTCTTTTATTATTTCTGCATTGAGCTGCAGTGGCAAATAACAATGGAGTTGTGTATTAAAGTATTTGTAAATCAAAAGGGGAAAACAAAGAGCACTGAGCGGGGGAAAATACTGCGACAGATGGAGGGAGAAAGGAAAAAAAAGTTAATATTTGTCTTGGATAAATATCAAGTAAGACAGTTTTATTTGGTTCGTTCGAGCTCACTCTAATGGAAAAAGGAGAGAATAAGGAGAAGGGAGCTATCGAAAATATAAGTTGCAATAAATAAAAGGACGGATATTATTTTATGCCTTTCCTTTTTCTCCTTTTTATCTAGCGGAAATTTGTTGTTTTGCTAGTCAGACAGGCTGATTTGAAAGGTTGAGTGGAAGAAGTGCCGCCGCTACCGCAAAAAAAAAGAAGAAAAGAAGACGGCTGTTTTATACATCATTTCTCAATTTTCTCATAAGGAGAGAAGGGAAAAAAAATTCTCCAGATTGTGAACGAAGTGTGAGATGGAGATATTAGCATTGAAAGGTTTCTGATGTTTCCATTTCTTTATCTGATATGGAGCCCGTGTGAGGAGCCTGACCCAACTGTAGATCGATTTGTCGTGGTGCTTTCTTTTATGGGGAGAAATTGCTAAACAAAAATTGCTCTTCTGCCTGTTCCGGTGAGAAAAGGGAACTCTGCATATAAATGATGTGGGAAACCAAATGGGACAGCACTGACACAGTTGCCGAGCTGGTGAGCAGGCTGCAAAATATGGAATGCATTCCATGACTATCATCTTCCAGCTGCAGCTTGGGCAGAGAATGGGAGGGGAGATGGGGAGCGAGAAAAAAAAATGAGAGAGAGCGAGGACAGCGCTCCACTTTTTTTTTCAGCTCACCTTGTAGCCAAAAAAAAATGGGAGACAGAGAGGGAGCAAATTATTTCCAAATATTTATACCACTGATGACGACGAGAAGCCCAGCAAAAGCTGGATGACGATACTTTGCCTCTTTTCTCTGTTTACCTTAGAAGTCAGTCAATGAGAGATTTATTGCAAGGAGAAAGGCAACAATCTACAGAGGCGAGATTTTTTGTTATTCCCTCCCAACACCATTTATCCATCGCATCCACCAGGAAAAAAAACTACGCATTCACCTTAAAGGTGGATCTGTGTAAATAAATAAGGGAAACGGGAGAGGAGACAAGAGGAGGGAAGAGAGAGATGTTATCATCATCATACATTTGATGTGAGAAGTAAGCTGCCTTTTACCGCCACACAGCTATTCTCCCCTTTCGTATGATTCGATGCACATTTCACTTTTCCAAACCACTTCGTATAGGTTTATAAATAGAGCTCCGGCATAAATAAACCAGCGGTATGCACATGTAAGAAGTGTACTTGGCGATGGAATTCGCGGAGGGTAACACGATATAATATTATGCTTTCCACTTTTATGGGGAAAAGTTAGCTTACAGAGACACAATAGTAGCAGTGGTTACTTCACACAGGAAACAAAAACGGTACTCCTTTTAATAAATAGTACGAAACGAATGCAGATAGTATAATATAAGTCGCATGCATTACCAACAACCCTTTCGTTGCCGAACAAAAAAGCGATTTTTGTTTTTTTTTAAAAAAGATAGTATTCGTTTCAAGCAAATGACGCTGTTCCGTACCTTTTTTCTTCTGCGGTACCCCTGATCCATCATCAGAGCCAGATGATCCTTGTTGGCCTGCCCTACCTTTCTTTAGGTGGAGATTTTTCTTTGTTTTCGCTACCAGATCAGAAGCAATATGACGGATGTTGAGAGAGGTGGAAGAATTTTTTGCAGAGGGGGATTGGCGGGATGATTCCACCTCTCCTTCAAGATTACCTTTCGTCATTGAATTTACAAGTGTTGAAGCGCACTACGCGTACGAGTCTCCGGCTTACTTTTTTTTTCGCGCAACGGCTCCTCACTATATCTTTCTGCTAACAAGTGAAATTTCCGGGATTATCTAAGTATTTTTTTTCCATAGTTGGAATTGGATTGGGAACAGGAAAGTCAGCGTTCAATGCAATAATAATGAGGCTATTCATACACCTACAGATGCAGATGTGAGCTCGGTGAAAAAGGAAGAAAAAAACGCCTATTACGGCCACGCTCATTACTACATCCTGAAAGGAAGTGGAAAAAAAGCCTTTCCGTAGACTGGAGCCCTTTCCTTTGATATATATATACCTATACATGGAAGTGCTCCTCATTTAAATTTTCTTTTATATCTCGTGCCCTTTCAAAAAAATATTCTATAAAAAAAGCTCTATGCGGTCGTATAATGATGCTTCTCGTTATTGAGAAAACTTTTGCATTTTAATTTGATCCATTCCCTTAGTACACTGCATTAAATCCCTTTTCGAATCCCAATTTTTTTTTCTTCTCGTGCAACGCTCTCTCACACTGTCTCAATTTTAAGTTAAATCCTTACGGAATGAGATCAGAATAAAAGTCCTCTGACTATTTAGGGATATGATAGCATTTTTTTTTCTGGCGCATCCTGCAAGCTGCTACTACTGCTCCCTCAGAATGGGACCCTACCACAAAATGAGTACTATTCTCTGCAAAAATTTTATTTTCGTAATGGTATTACAGCAATGCTATATCCCTAGATCCCTTCCATTCTAGTTCCCTTTTAATATACACAATTTGATTGTCAGCGTCGCCAGAATTAGCAGGGAAAAAAGGTGGCCTAGGGGAAGATATTTTTTCCCCCTTTCTCTAAAGCTAACATACGGTGAGCCACCAGCGTATCACCATCAAAACCACATCATAGCACAAAATATTAGATGAATACATACACTTTTTTTCCCTTTTCTTTCTACATCTCGCGTATCGTAAAATCTGAAGCTAATTCTTCTCTTCCAGTATTTTCCTGGAGTTAGTGAATCAGCTTCCAGTGGAGCCTCACTCTATTTTTTCACAGTGTGAGTAATCCCAGCTTTCTCTACTGCCCCAAGCCGCATATGTTCTTTTTTAGATGATGCTTTTACTTAAATTAAAAACCGGTGATCTGTAACGAAAGAGTCTGGACTTTGTGTAGATGGAGCTAGCTCGAGTTTACCTTGGACGAGATGTTTTTAGTATTTTTTTAAGAAAAAGGGTTCCATATAATATGAGTAAAAACAGGAGAGCGGGAGCTGTGTGGGACTTTTCTGTTTATCTTTACGCGTAATATGTAGGGTACGATGTAATTTAAATTAGCTCAGAAAACGGTCCAAAGTTCATGCACCCTGAAATAGTTCTTTAATATTAAATAGCTTTCTTGCCTAGCCCCATCTGAAAGCATTGAAAAGAAGCTTTCTTTCTTTTTTCATTTTACCTTCGCAAACTTCCAGCCCAATCCAATCTCAACTGTACGAAAAGTAGTGAAACGTAACGGTAAATAAAGTCCCTCTTTAAATAAAAAAGTGGTTGTGCAGAATAAATTAAAAGTTGAACTGTTAACGTGCTAACTACATTCCTTTAATTGCGCCTGTTTGCTTAAAAAAGTACTAAAATTCTGAAAACTTTAAAATCCAGTTTTTCCTTATGGCGCAGCGGAAGGCGTTCTTACGAAAATTAATCAACGCTCTCAGAATAAGTAAAGAAGGGTGAACCAGAACTTTCCTTCCTTGCTTACGAATCCACAGCTCAGCTAAAATTGAGAGATGAACGGGGCACTCGAAAAAAATTATGTTAATCACTTATTTCAAGGAAAATCACTCCAACTAGTAGAGTTTCGCGTAACTGGGAAGGAAACTAAAACCACTGAGAGTATTCTCTGTAATTACGAGACCACTTTTAATACCAACAAAGAAAAACAGAAGGGCGAGCACTGTGGAACGCTACACCTCGTTGTTCACTTCTTGGGAGCAAGGAGTGGAATGGGAAACTAACTGTTGATTTCGCCCGAGAAAATGGAAAACCGACTCTGGAGTTTCCACTCCGCTACAAAATCAACTTCCAACCAGGCAGGGAAGCAAACAACGAGTACAGTATGTTTTCCCTTGCTTCCCTCCTCCAACCCAACTTTTCAGATTACTTTCCAACTATACTTCCATCAGCAGAAACGGAGAACCCAATGGAAGCTGAAAACTCTCCTCTGGCGAGTGTGAGTGTGTGAGCATGAAGCACAATGATGTGGATGATAATGATGGCACTTTTTCTTCCGTATCTCTGTCAAATCAGCTCTCCTCTCTAAGTCTTTAGCTGCGAAAGTCTTAGGACGACTGGGAACTTGGTGTGCCAGTGGGGTGATGCTTAATGAAAAACGGCCTTAAGGTGGAAAGGCCACCTCGAGACTATTCTCCAGGTTTTACGCCACTTTTCCGAGATTGCAAAATCCTATCGTAGACTGCTCGCTAATGAGAGCGCCTTCAATGAAATCTCCGGGCCGTGAAGAAAGAAAGCAAGGAAGGAAACAAATGGAGCATTTGTGTGGCGCCTTTAAACTTGATATTTAAATTAATTTTCTGGTTAACTCCTAAGCCGTAAACGGATGTGACAAGCGGGTGTCCGAATCAGGATAGCGGAGGTAGAGCGGAGAAAAGGGGGTTTATCTTTTCTGCAAAAATAGCAACTTTCTCAGGTCGCTCGGCATTTGGAGCGGATATTATATAACCCGTGAGAGATGACGCTTGAGGATATATTCTACTCCGGAAATAATTTCCGATGGCGTCACATACCTCTGACTCACAGTCAGTAACAATTCAATTTAATAGATCTCCGTACAAAGTACATTTTTAGGACTTTTATGACTATCTCTTTGCTTGCAAGGATCCGCTATTTCGAATAAATTCTTCGACTTCAAATCCGTTGTGGGTGTGGTAAAGAAAACAGCGGAAGCAGCTGATACCACATTCTTCATTCTTACAGGACGATAAGCTATAACTATCCCGGAGGATGACTACTTCAGGGTTAGGATAAGAGAGAGAAAGAGAGAGAAAGTGTTTGAGAGAACTTTTTTAAGCCGGATGCACGTGCAATCTGCAAAAATATGCTAAGCTCTGTAAGAACTTTCTGCAGTCGTAAGAAAAGGGATGAAGATGAATGGACAACGACAGGAAGTAGGGAAGAGCCTTTTTATTTTCCTTCAATTTCTTCTTTCAGCAGAAAAAAAAGTGGGAAAAAGGCTAACAAGTAAAGAAGGGTGAAAGTGCGAGAAGGTCCGCATCATCTTTTCGTTCTTTCAATCCTTTAAGCTTGTCGCTTTCACGACATGACATCACTCAACAACTTTCATTTTTAACACTTATGTCCCTCTGAAAGGAAAAAAAAGGAATATGCAAAAGTTTTCAGTTTTCCAAATTGGAAAGGTGAACATCAGCACGGGAGGGTAGATTAAGGGCAATGTATATTTTATAAAAGTGACTCTGCCCCCCTGCATGACAATGAGTGAGTGACTTCAGTCCTCTCCTGACACGGGCAAAACAACACCAAGTAAAGGAATTAAATGGACTTTAGGGTAAAATTTTGAATGAGATTCTCAACTCCTTCTTTTTATAGCGTAAAGAGTACACACGCTATACCCATTTATGGACCAGTATCGCTTCCTAGCTTACATTATAATACATTAGAATACTTACTCGAGCTCCATGCGTCATTTCCACTTTTAAGTTGTACAAAAAATAACTTGCTCCTTGTTTTCCCCTTCTCACAGAATAAATACTACATTCCCTCCCCATATATAAAACAACTGGATGGTGGACTGGAGACAGTCGAAAGGAGACTGTGCTCCATTCTCCAGGCCACCACCACCACCACTACCATCCAAGAAAACCTGGCATAGGGATATTTGAAAGGAATGTGATATTACGACAATTTCATTGTGCCAGGGAAAGCGTTTTAATATCCATTGGGACTCAGTTTTATTATAACACTATTAAAATTACAAAAAAAAATCTACAGCCTTTTTCCAAACGGGAAGAAGAAAAATTATGGCAGTGGTGCAGGCAGCAAAACCATGGCGATGACTTTTTTTTTGCATACCCATTTTCAACTTTTTCCTTAGCTTTCCAATTTTATGCTGATGCCGGAGCGGTGGGAAAGTAACCAGTTCAACTGGCTGGAGGATCATCATTTCATTATACTGACGACGTAAACTTAAATTGCTGAGGCGAAAATAAAGTACTTTAACACTCTACTCTCTGAGAGGAAAGGACAGTTGATATAGCTCCCACACATTTTGATCTCGCGCTAAAATTTATAGCATGTGCTGAAGCCGAAATGGCTACCTATATCATAATAATATGCGTGCAGTTATGGCAGCCGAAGAAAAAAAATAGTGAAAAACAAAAGAAAATATCCTCCAAATTATTATGTGTAGCCCTTATAAGTAAATCTTTTCTACACTATACACCTTCCAAGCTGTAGAGCAGTCCCTCCCAAAAAGAAAATCCCGATTCGTGTTTGCTCTTTTCTCCGAAAGCTGTACTGTACTAGAACCACGTCCAAATTAGCGAGTGCTTAATGCCCATATCAAAAAGTCATTAGGTTCTATAATTAGACAGAGGGAAAAATTTACGGGGGAAACTTAAAAAAAAGTTTGTAGACTCCAGAAGAATTTCTCCACAGAGGAATTATGGAAACCACTGGAGAGTTTTAGGGTAGAATTAGGAGCTGGAGGGGAGGAAATGAATTGGGAGAGAGTACTTCCATTATGGAATGTGATCCTTGCATGAGCACAAACTGCAATATATCTTCTTTACAAAGTTTCCCTGAGTATGGAGTTGTCTTCCCATTTCCTCCAAGTTTAGGATGATGGTTAGGCCGCTCTGCTTCCAGGACGGCTACTTCCACCAACCACTCCATAATGATATTAGAAAAGGAGTAGCAAGGAAAAAGCAAATGAAGAGAACATTGACCACTGCAGGAGTTCAAAAATAATAATAGCACACGGTGTCTGCTCCTATTTTGGGCGGAGAAAATTTTTCCCATTTCCTGTGGCAGTGCCCGCCATACGCAAAAAAAAGCGATTGTGCAGGAGAATAAGCCGACGGATATTTTCATACAGCCGTTTAAGGAGAAACAAATTTTTTTTCCCTCGAAACAATTCAAATTCACACATGTTAATATTTCCCAAAGGCGCATTTTTACCTACATCTTATGTGCATGTATGCAGTCGGGAGGATCTTTTTGCGAGCTAACGTAAGAGCTAGACAGCTTTCCCGAGCTGTGGAATGCAGTGCACCATAAGGCGCTCCCTAAAAATTTGCTGCATAGGTAGAGAGCCAGTGCCAGTGCTCTTGTCCTCCATTTTAACATGAAAATGTCTCATTTATATACATGATATTCAAAATATGTGTAGCGTGATGTGCAGCCTGTCAGCCTAGCTCATTCGCTATAGCCAATATTGCTTTCGTTTTTTTGTCCTCTCCTCCACTTCCTTAATAATGGCGAGTTTCCATGAAATTTTCGACGACTTTTGCTGAAGCTGCAATAACGTAAATTCATTTATTTATAAGATACATTTTTCCAGCTATCCCGTCAAATCTCCTAAACCAGTAGATTATACAAGCGCACAGAGCATGCCAAAGTGGAGCTCCGCGCCAAAAAAAAAGAAGAGAAATATAAAAATGATTTTTTCCTTGATTTTCCTCCATGGATTGCAATCTGCTCGTCCTCGTAAACAGAGTAGTAGATCAATCAATGCACCGTCCGTTTAGCTAGAGTTTCACATGCCACGCCACATTAATCCATCTCCACTATTTTTGGAAAGTAGGGGGGACAGAGGAGACAGGAAATTTCTCACATTGGAAAATCCAATTGTCATCTCGGCAAACTAAGAGCTCAGCAGCCAGACATTCATTCAATATTCAATTTTATTGTACTAAAATAATATCCTTTTTCACCAGCCTCTGTAATATCTTCTGTTTTCACCACTCTCTCGCTCGCATTAAGCTCTCTCCTTCCGGATACAGAAAATAATCGAAGCTTACATATATTCTGTAGTTCTCAAGCATGAAGCATAAAATGTCCATTTTTCGCACTAAAAGTCACCGCACTAAAATCTGTGGCTGGGTTGACAGGAGTGCGAGTGGCTTCCAAGAACTAGGACAAATCCTGTCACTCCAATCACATCCGTTTCACTCATGCAGAAAAGATGAAAACACAATAATAAATAATGACTCAAGTGGATGGTGAATGGGAGTAGATCGTGCATGAATGACTGCATTCATTTCGTGTGTGATCACATACATGAGTCCAACTGAGTGTGCCTATCTTTCTCACTTTTCACATCCACTTCCAAAAGGACTTGAGATGCTAAAGTCTTTCCCCACACTACGCTTTTCAGAGCTGTTATGAGGAATGGCAAACCTAAAAAGTAGTCACTTTCACTCCCTCCTTCCTTAAAATATAAAATCAATACGATAAGTACGTAATAATATCATTGGCGGTTGTCACTAAAGCGGAGAAAAACCTATTATGTGGGGGAGGGTGATCATATGATGTGCTAGTTTCCCTATCTCCAGTAATCCACCTAGAAAGAGTACCTTTGTCTTGCTAGACTGTGCCTGATTCCATGGAGGACCGAAGGTGCACATCTGCTCCAAAAAGTCGTACAGCTCATCCGCATAAAAATATTCCGTGTTTATTCCAGCGAAAAATATTTCCAGCAGCTTTCCCTTCCATTTTTCTTTTTTTTTCTTCTCACCTCCCACAGCTCAAAAACTGCAAACTGCAAACTGAATCGACTATACTATATGCCAAAAACTTTTTTGTTTTAAAGGGGGAATTTCTTGCAATCAGTTTTTCTATCGTATAATCATCATCATCCCCGCCACCATGGCAGGCTTGTACGTGCCACGGTCGTGGCATCCACATGAGCTGGTCTGGTGGAACAAGACAAAAAACTTTATTAATGCCGTATGTTCTGTCTGCGTGAAAACGCTTTTGTCAATATGTAATATAAGAGGGTAGCGCAAGCGAGGATAATTTTTGCCTTTAACCTTTGCGGAAACAATTGTATTCAGCGTGCATATATCTCTCATTTCTTGGGAAGAGGTGGGGAGAGCGTAGAGCACGTTCTACAGGATGTACTTTGCGACATGCGACAATCACCCAATTAGTCAGCATTATATGGAAGTAAAGAGCATATTTTTTTTGGGAAGCTCCATGTCCATGGAGAAATAAATGAGCGCAATCACAATCAGTACCCAGCTGGAAGAACAATTAGGCACCTACTTAAGCTTAATAGTAATCCTGGCTGTAACCACCTGGAATACAAGAGAATAGTAATTTCCAGTGCCAGAACAATGGTTTCCACTCTGGAAATTACACACGGGAAGAAAATGACTGCTTGTTGAGGTTGAGTGCCTCGATCTGGGAGAGTGTTTTCCAGAAGACTATGGAAAAAAAGCGTTAAGTGGCTTCCTCATCCACCTTCCTTTCTCTCGTGCTACTTCAAGTGTTTAATGTAGGGCATTATAAGAATAAATGGGACTAATCCCTGCTGGAAATAGATAGCTTCCCCAGGATGTTGTATTTATGATGGGAGTTGTGCCGTATCCATCACACGAACTCCTCACTCCTTCACTGCGAATTCCGCAAATGAATAAATAAAATTGAGAGAAACTGTCTGAGGTACGGAGGTGGGTGAGAGGGAGCGCAAGGCTCAGAGCACGGAAACAAATCATTTTCACTTCTGAATTAAATTACTCGGATGGAAACTTTTTTTGGACGTTATGAACTCTGGGAGTGGAGAAAGAGAAAGCGATTTTATGAATTTCCTTCTCTATACGACAATTTCACTCCGCACAATAGGAATGTGAAAGTAAACACTCGCGGTTGCACAATAAGGTTGCCCTTGTAGGCTTGTGCTGGAAAAGCTAAAGCATAATCACAGCCAGGAGTGAGGCCGATTTGCTGACGTGTAAAATATTTATCTGACATGGTTCACATGCTTCATTCTACCTTCCACTTTTCCATACGTACCCGGAACATTTCCCTTCCTTTTGCCAGCTCCCTATGGCTGCTACTCTCCCCGCTCCTAAAAAAAAGTCTACTCTGCCCTGGGAGGCCAACTGCAACTTTCTACCATATTGGGAGCAAAATTAGCCATTCTCTTCCCACCACGTACATGTCTTCTCATCTTGCCAGCTCTCCAATAAAATCCCTTTTCCTTTTCACTTCCTAAGCAAAAAAAAACGCCGACAGATCCAGCAGAGAAAACGAAAAGTCATCGCTTTTCTCCACTAATTCATTAGGGAAGTAGATGAGAGCACGTAAACGATTAAATTCCAAGATATTAAAGTCATTTCCCAGAGAGCTCCTTTTCCTTCCCTGTCCCTGTGCCTCCCCCCAAAGGGCTGGGTTTCCGCTACCTACTCAAATTTACATTGATTAAAAGGATGCCATAACCAGCCACCATTAATGAAGGAAGGATGTCCCAGTGCTCATCATACTCTCGTTAATACAGATTTCAGACAAGTTTTCTGAAGGGCGTTCCAAGAAATATGAGCGATTTTCTTTTTCTCTCCTTCCACGGCATATACCAATCTGTATGAGACTGATTTGTAATTGTGCATTAATATTTTTTTTTCTTTTCCGCTCAAGGTATGACAGGAATCCCAGTGTCATTGTTTGGGGGAGGCAGGTGGTAGGAAAATATGACAACTTCTGCGGCTTCCTTCCATTTTTCACTTATTCATGACTGAAATTGATTAATGACTTTTACCTCTCGCCCCCTCAGCAAAAATAAAATAACGAAACTGGTGCATGTAATTCAGAAAGAAAACAAAAAGTCTGGCTGCTTTAATGTTTCGCCGAGATTCAGCAGAAAAAGCGTTAATGTCCCGTTTAATGAGAAGCATTTGAAAAGTCCGCGGTCCTAATCACACGCCACATGTGCGAAACGTTGCATGCGGAGAGTCCTCGCACAACAAACTAAAAACAAACTGCAAGAGCTCATTGGAAACTAGTTTGATGTTTTGGTGCATTGTCTCGGCACAGCTAATAAATCATTTCGAGTCTCTTTTCTCTTCTCTGTCGGGGAGAAGGTGGATGACAGATATTTGGGGGAAATGGAGGCACGTCGTTTTCGTAGCTATGCACTTGGAATTGATTTTGTTTATCATTATTGAATGACGCTGTTATGGCTGATTTCGTTTCCGCATTTGCCATATGCTGGCGTAACCTGATTAACTCAACCTGTCAGCAAACAACATCATCATAGCGATGCTAGCTCTTCTCATTTTGGATTCTGCCTGGAGAAAGACAACTTTCTCCAAGTTTACTTCCACCGCCACTCGACGGAGCTGAGGAGCACTATTTGACCAGAGGACTAAAAAATTTTTTAGCAGCTCCTGGAAGCGTTTCCAAGATGGCGCCAAAATGAATCTAGAAAATGTGGTGGGCAGAAATGCTCTGTACGATTCACACCCTGGGGAAAGCGCTGATGAAAGGGAAAGCACGAAAACGAAAAATTTAAGCAGCAGACAATTTACGGTCTTTACGTGAAGTTTGGTAGACATAAGCTTGTTTGCACCTTCCATCATCTCATAAACACCTTTGAAAAGCTACCCTCTTCTTAGCATGTTGGCTGTCTGGATGGATGGGAGTGTGGAAATAAGATGTGATCTCCGGAGCCCACAATATTGCAAAATTTATGAGCCCTACTATCTGCGGGTCGTGAAATATGATCAAAATTAATTAACATCAGCTTTCCCGCTGAACCTTCACGGCTCGCCACATATGGAAGGAGTAAGGGCTGTCGGTGGATTCTTTTACTTACTCAGCCGTTTTCGGCCGCCGCTTGTTCTCACACTTCCAATTTCCTACTGAGAGTTCGTTCAAAACACAGTTCGAGAGTTGAAAAATGTTTTCAATTTTGATGATTTATCTGTGATAGCAGCAAATGTTCTTTTCATAAAGATATTTCCATGTGAGTGGGGTAGGGAGTGAGGTGTTCTCACTTCCATTTCCCATTTAACCTCATAACCTCAGAAGGGAGGTTTTTAACATTATGCACAGAATATATGTGTATAAATCTCACAACAGGAGAAAATAAAAATAAATTGGGTTGTGTTTTTTGCAGTGAAGTGCAAAATCAGCAAATGAGAAATTCTCAGCAAAAAACGGAGCCAGATTGGGCTATGCAGGAGAAAGTGGAAAGGGAATGAAAGCGCTCTTTAGCAATCTCTTTCTCGTATTCCCAGTGAAAGCAACTATTTTATATTTTTCCGTACGAGTGCGTTCAACGATTTCCACCATTATTATTCTATGGCATTTCAAACGAAATACACATTTTTTTTTCTTGGGAGAGAAAACTATTTCTACTTAGCATATTCATGGCAGCGGCAAGAGAAAGAATAGACAGGAGAAATTGGTAGCTACATCTGTCTCCATTTCTCCCTCTATATGTAAGCATGCCGTTTACAAGTAAGTAAAAGTGAGCACTTTTATGGGCAGATCATCTGTTATATTGTGTATTGGGTTTCGACAGCCTTCCATTTTTCCGTTTTTTTGGTCTCAGACACACTCTATTACTGCAAAAAGCTGGAATTCCCCATCAAGCAGATGAACAAAGTCATTTAATATTCATGTTACAATTCCATCACAAAACTTTCCTTCTGACACACAGACAAAGGAGGAGCGAGGAAAAACAAGCCAGTTTTCTTTCCCGACCACTCCGCACTCCCGGACACGGATACGCGATCTGTAAGCAGTAGGAGTGAGGACTGTCTTTCTCTCATCCTGCGAGGAAAAAAAACGACATTTCATGAAATATTCAGGATTTTTTATGAGAGAAAAATAAGGCTCCACTGCTGGCTCCGTCACAATCTCACAATCCTCCCAGAGCTGAGTGTTTTATAAGCTCGTATATACGAGCAGTGGTTGGTGGGAAAGGAAAAAAATGGAATGAGGGTTAGAAGGGCAGTGCTATGATGCTTGCTCATTTTATCTGTGTTACTGCACATAATAACGATAAGTAACAGGGGTGGCAGCGCACATTTTTCACAATTGAGCAGCCGCTGAGGAGACTCACGACTCACGACTCACCCGACTCGACATGCATTATACTGTTTGAGGAAAGCCGCAGATATAGGCGCTTGCCGGAGAACTGAAGTGGAGAGAAAGGTGTCTTCAAGAGGAAGTTAACACCCTACGTCCTCACTCAAGTGAGCTGAAGTGAAAGGGAGTCAACGAGTGTGATAATGATAAATGCTTGCCTTCTTGATTTCAATTTCATCTCGAGGAGCAGAGAAGAGGAGGCGGATGAGAGTGATTATTGATCAGGGTCGTTGAGGATCATGTCAGTGAAAAATGCCCTCAAATATATTTATTAATACGAGTGTGTGTGGCTCTGCGAGTGAGGGAGGGTGAGTATGTTTAGGGTTTTTTTTTTGAGAATTTAGCGCACTGCTCTGCTGCACCTCTTCAAGGAGAAGAGTGTGGAAGTTTGAGTGAAGTGCATGGCATGACTTGTCGAGCTGTTCTTTCCTGACTAGCACAGTTTTATAGTGAGTGCAAGGGGGAGAGATGATTAGAGTGGAAGGGAAAGGCTTACTGGAGCAGATTTGACGAACAGGTTTGGCAGAGAGAAAAAAAATTGTTGAGATTTGAGAATTTGGAGGGACAAACGCCCACAGTTGGCACAGGAAAAAGGGGTTACCTCTTCCAGTACTTTTTTTTTCCAGAGTTTGCCATCGCTACTTCCACTTGCATCGCTCAATACGGGGAGTGGTGGACACAGATGTTGAATTATTTCTTCCTTTCATCGACAAACTGCTCAACTACGTTGTCTTTTCTGTTAAGAGGAAAAGTTATTTTCCTGCTGATCTTATTAAAATGGATTAGGTTGGAGGAGAGAATGACAACATAAGTTCCTTTATTTGTCTGACTGTCGGATTGTCTGTCTCTCTCTTTTTTTTGCGTTGAAGGTGGAAAGTAGAAAAAAAAGGAGTCTGTGGCAAGAGAAATCTCTCAGCTGTCTACTTTGGTTTCGCCTTGGCTAGATCCCCAAAAAACCGGCGTAATATTTGTGAGTGGGCTTTGCACTCCTATTGTTTTAGGGATATCAAAATGTGTAAATGACACCCTCTCCCAGAGCATAATCGAATGGATCCAAGTGGAAAAAAAATCATTGTGAAGAGGCTCTCTCCTCTTCCCATCGCTGATCCAGATTATAAAAATTGAAGTGGCGTGCAAATCATACGATTTTTTAAACAAGGAGATTTTTTCCTAAAAGGAAGAGTACGTGAAGTGTGTAGATCCAAAAAGTTTTCTAATCAATCATTCTCAAAAAGGAAACGATCTCGTACAGTGGAAAAAAAGAGACAGAGGGAGAGGGAGAGAAAACGAGAGAGCTTGTCTGCTCGCAGAGAATCTGCACATAACATTCAAAACAAGAGGCATTATTATTGTCATCATCAATTCACTTCTTTCTGTTTGAAGAAAAACGAGTGCTGAGCATAATATATTTTATGGAGCAGAAACGATACATGGAAGAGCGAAACAAAAGAAGAGTAACGCAAACAAGCTTTGATTCCTTTCCTCTCACTAGCACGCTTCCCCTTTGGACCCGTCTCTCATACATTCCCCTGCACTTGATTCATTCACTCATGAAGAAAAATAAAACTGCATTTGCAGAAGCAAGACGAGCAGAGGCACACATTTCCAGTTCCTTCCCTTTCTGTTTTATTCATGTTGTTCTGGAGTTAGAGTGCCATGGAGAGCAAGAGGAGTGGTGGGACTGTGTGACAGAAAAAGTGTGCAGGTTTACCTCCGGATGACTTGCCTTCTAGCGTAGGTAACGGGGAAAAGTGAAATGACAGGAGCGCACTAGGACACTTTTTTCGCGACTTTGTGCGTGTATTTTCTTTATCTGGGATGACAAGTGGAAAAAAGAGCTGGTTAAACTTTCACTTTCCCCATATTCCTTTTGTTATCGTGCTTCCCCTCTGAATACAAATGTAGACAATAATCCAACGGGGAAATGCGCTCCCTCCTTCGCTTTTCCTTCTTAACTGCTTCTATAGCTACGATGAATGGGAAAGGATAATCCCACTTTTTTTCTATTACGCCATCATTTTTTAAGGAATACAATTTTCAAGAAAATGAATATCCCTCTGATTTATTTCTGACGAGATGGCTGTTACTCCGAACACAATATCCATTCCGCTAAGGCATTTGCTCGCGGTGGTGAGGTTGATTATGGCGATGCTCCTTCTTGCGAAAGGCCACATCAACTTTCACGACGATGCCAGCATATTACACCCAACGACCCTGTACGTAAACACTCTCTATCCAGTTTTGAGCAAGCTCTCTGTGTGCGCCTCCCTCCTAAAAAAGTTCAGTGTTTAAAACTTTTCTGTGTTCAAAATCATTGGCACAGATTCTTTTCCATGTCACCCATGTGCAGCACGGCACACTGAGTTATTGAGCAATACATTTTTTTTCTTTCTCTGCAAAATAACGATCCCAGCAGTTCCGACCTCCTGAAAGTAACAGCAAATACACAGGCTGAACTTTCTCCAGGAGAAGATTGCATTGGAGGAGTGGAGCAAGCTCAACGTCATCCATTACAATTCCGTTAATTGTGCTCCCTTCCCAAGAATCCGCAACTGCAAGACCATTTCCCGTTAAAATGTGTATTTCCTCCCAGATAAACAGACACCCAGGCATAAAAACGGGAATGATGTAGCACATTTATGAAAATTGCGCAAAGCAACCAGTTTTGCTTTAAGGAGCGAGCTCCAATAAAGAAATTTTCATCCCTGTAGTGTCTAGTGCGGCAGCAACGGCAGAGCTTGCTTAGGAACAACGGCCTCGATGAATTCTGATTCTTTTGTTTTTACCTCTGACAGTAATGTTCTTTTCATTTAGACTTTCCAGTTTGCAATTTGTGAGTATTCACCATGACAAAGCGAAATAGCTGCCTATATAAAGTTTATATCCCGCCACTAGGAAAATATGATGGTGTTTTGGGATGTAAAAATATAAAAAAATGTAGTGGGAGCTCACTGTGTAGGCACACAATACAGTTTTGCCACTGAAAGGGAATTGTTTTGGCACTGTCAAAATTTGTACATTTAGACGTAAGCGAAGAATGATGCCCCCATTTCACTCATCCCCTACACCGCAGCCACCAATAATGCATTGACTAAAAGAGAACGGGGAATTCTTTGCAGAGCACAATTGCACGGACCCTTTTAGTTCCACGTACGGAAAGCTAAAACTTACAAAAGATAACAATAAACCTGTTTGTTTACACTGCAAATCTATGAGCAGGAATGTGACGTGCGGTTCAAAAAGGAGCTATTCTTTCCTGGCACTTTTTGAACTGTTTTTATTGGCTCAGTAACGGGGGCATTATTTTCATCCGGTTGTTTGTTTGGGGCACTATACACTCTTGACACTTCTGTGCATGTATTTTCGTACATGGACGAATTCAGGAATTACGCTAATGGATGAATACTAATCCCTACGATCCATCCAGACAAACTGTCACTTCCAAAAGACTAACCGAATTTTTATGTCAGTGATGAATGAGTCGTTTTTTTTCTACGTGGAGTAGTTCTCGGGCACACAACAATATTTGCATAGAAAAAAAGCGCCTCCCGTGAGCGCGGTGGTTGGATGAAATTAGATAATCAATTTGGATTTCGTATGACGTTCACTTAAATAGGGGCAAACAGAGAAGAGTAGTGTGCAGGATGACGCCACACGATGCGCCCTCGTAATTAGCGGATACGCCCTTACAATGAAAGTGAGAACGCTAAAACTAATTCGGGAGATGGATGACTTCAGAGTGAGTGCTGCAGTTGAGAGCTACTTCATAGCCGAGCGCATGTGTTTGCCTAATATTAGCGAAAGGTCAGAAACTGATTTTGTAATTGGAAGTGATATCATTTTAAATTTGAATTTTAAATTAGACGCTTATGCTGAGAGCTACAATTGAGAGTGTGAGAAAACCCTTTAAGATTGCACAAATGCAAGGGAATATAGTTTTTAACAGTCCAAGAGGGAATTTCCCATTGGAAGTTTGAAGTCGTAACTTTTAAAGCAAACTTCCGCCGAAATGCAAACTACCAATAGGAATTGTAAACTGCCATTTCCAAACAAGAGCCTATCCAGTCGGAATTATAGTTGGGCTGTGTTTTTAGTCCGCTTGGCTAGTGAAAAATGGATAAGTTGGAGGAAAAGGTTTTCGTTTTTCGCTCTAACTAAAATGATTTTAATGTCTTGCTTTAATGTCTGCTCTTCTGCTTTCATGCAGAACAAAAAAATGAGGCATTAGGAACAGATGTGCTATCCACATCCAGTTATTTTTCCTGGCACTCACAACAGCGCATTGCAATAGCACACACACTACAGCCATATTTCTTAGGCGCGCTCCCGTTTCCATACGCTCGTGTTTCTTTTAGTATCTTCCATTTGATTGCTCCGCTCGGCGTACATATGAGTACAGCAAAGTAGGAGAAAATTCTCCTTTCACTCTCAGCGAAGAAAAATGAGGAAAGCAAAATGATGGCAATAAACGATTTTTCATCGCAAATCATCCCATTTTTTGATTGTGCTGCCTAAGCCTCCATGTCAAGGAATTTGTTCGTATTTTTTTAGCGCTTCACAATCTTGGCTGGATGTCTGACCTAGTGGAGCAGTAACGAGTGTGAAAAGTGCGGAAATGAATTTATCTTATCGTCATAAAGCACCCGTGAAATGATAATGTCATCATTTCTGTCAATGACGTTGATAAGAAGCGGAAAATAGGTAAATAATACTGTCAATTGGTCACTGACGGCTAACTTTTACGACTGTTGTCAATGGCCCTTTTCCATGTCTGGAGTTATGGAATCATACGCGGTTATGGGTTTCTGTGGGGAAGGTAATGACAGTCGATATCAGTAAAAATGACTTTTTTTTCTATTCACAGATATTTTTTTTCGTTCTTTTTCACCATCCCAACTGCTTGGAAGAGTTAGAGGGTAGTTTGAACTGACGAGGAAAATCCTTGGAAATAAATGGATGATTTAACTGCAGCAACAGTGGCGTTATTGGCCGCTAGTTCCAATTGGAACGATTCCGCCAGCTGTCCACGAAAAAACTATGCGCTTTGTACGTGCAGTAAAGAGTCGCGTAAGTGCTTGGGAGGATCATGAAATCGGAAAAGAGAAATTGCACAGATTTCGTTTTCAAGTCTCTGCGGGATCAAAAAGCGATGTAAAAATATGATATTCTTTTTAGGAATTAGAAAAGGCGGAAAATGGAGGATGATTCTTTGATAGAGAACTGTTAAACAAATAGCGCAGCTTTTCTCAGTCAAGTCACGGCGATAGAATACTTGTCCGTGTGTGCCTCTCAATGACTTCTCGGGTAAGCTGGAGTACGCCCTAATAAATAAATTTCACCGTTAAGCATAAAAAAGCTTTGGCTGCTTGCATGCAAAATAGACGCATAAAAATTGCGATGATCCGATTCATTCATCTCACTCAATTTGGTAATGTGATGTTGCATTTAGTAGATGCCAGATGCTTTTTTGCTCACTTCTTCTCAACCCTTTTCTTTCTCTTTCTTCAAGTACACACTCACAGTTCCAAATTATTTCCGGAGGCACGTTTCCAACATGAAAATATGAGACGAGAGCAAATCGATTTCTTGGAAACTTGAGTGTGTTGCAATATTTTCCCCTTTTCCCGTGTACTTCTTTTCTCAAAAAAAATGTTTTCTTTTATTGCTGCTAAGCATATGAGAAAAGAAAACAAATTGAGGCAAACTAATACGCCGGAATTGTACATTTTAGATCTTCTTCAGGGAGCAAAAAAGAAGCTGAAAGAGTTAAGAATGAAGCGCTCCCTTTTTTGGTGTAAAGAGACGAGGAGCAATCGAGAAAAGGCTGATCTTGTCATCTTTCTCCATTCATGATCTTTTCTTGGTCCCATAATAATGTGCAGCAGGAGGAAGATAAGTTTAAGCGTGTTTTTACTTGTGTTCCCCCATTTAGAGGGAAAATGAGGAAGGATCATCCTCCCGAAAATACACTGCTATGAGAGAGCCAGATTTCTTTAAAAAAAAGTGGAAAGCAAGGATAAGTAGGAGCAAGGCAGCCATTACTCATGTAAAATAGGGGAAATAAACTTGAGTACGGCAATTGAACTAGGCTGGTCAGAGTTTGGTTGGTTAACTGGTCGTTCTGCCTCCTTGACTGGTGGGGATGGGGACGGAAGGAAAAAGGAATTTTTGTTCCTTTTGAGTGTACCGCAGCTACTGCTGCTGCTGCCATATGATGATGATGATGATGACGATGATAAAAGCAGCTGACTACAAGAAACGCTCGCATACAACTTTTTTTGCCCCTTCGAGGCAAGCCCAGAAAAAAAACGGAGAGCTCTCACGCATGCAAAATTTATCTAAAGTAAAAATGCAGATGGTTTTCTTGTTTTCCTCTTTTTCTCAGACAGAGAAAGCACTCCATTTTCTTCATTTCATTTCATGGAAGAAAGCGCCAGAAAATGCTGCTGTTGATGCTGATCATCATTACAAGTGAGTGTCTACAAGGCTACGAGCTCTACGTACGTACTGCATGAATGAGCAAACAAAGAGAAAAGACAGGCGTTATTTTTCCTCCCCGTCTCCCCGCACCTCCAGCTCACTCCTTCTTCTCTCCCTCTCCTCTCATAAAAGTGTCTTGAGGAGGGCATGTGCTCGCCTCTGTGAGCAACAACTTGAGAAAAAAAATGATGTGGTGATACGATACCAGAGAATAGCCACCCAGAAGAGAAAAAAATGGAAAGCTATTCTTTTACTATTATTGTTGTTGCCACTCGGATTGTTGCTGTGCTCTGAGCTCACCATATATATCCCACCTTGTTAGAAAACGGAGCTGTAAAAAAGACAAAGTAAATAACTTTCGCTCACGCACTTACGAAATAAAAAATTATACGATTGCCATTGTTTTTTTTTCTTCTTTTAGCCTTTCAAGAACAATGGGAAAGGGAAGGAAATCAGACCTTCTGAATTATGCACGCATATGGTAATATATAGAGGAGGAGAGTGTGTGCCCTTCCACCGGGCAAAAATTAATGCGACGGCGAGACCTTAGTCTCTCCAAATTTTTTTTTTTGGGGATGTTGTTGCTGAGGGGGACGGAGTGAGTGTGTGCGCGGCTAATTTTGTGATTTTCCTGGTATTTCTCACTATTTGATTTGCGAGTGGGCTGTCGTGCCCTTTCCGCATTTGTTTAAGGGTCGTCAGGAAAGATAAAAATGAGAAAATGGAGTGGGGGAGCCTCTCGTTTCATGTTTTATTCCGCAGGTGAGGGAAACGCGACATATTTTTTTTGTGTGGAGAATGGAAATGGGAAGAGAATGGGCATGAGACGAGGACTATGAGAGGAAGATGATGATTATGATGCCTTGATCATGTTTCCCTTTCTCGGGGTAAGTGAGTGTGATGATGATGAAGAGGATAAAGTAGTGGTCCTTGTAAGACATGCATTATCGTACATCTTTTCATCTTGATTATGATGGCTTGAGGCTGTAAGCCGTCCGTGCTTTGGGAGTAGAAATGCAAGAATGAAAGCGCAGCATCGTTTTATTAGCATCACCATACATTAGCGTTATACTCTTCCCTTTTGTGTCTCTCAAACAGCCAAACAAAAGGGAAAAGGGAAAAGAGAATCGAAAAGCGGGAGGGGTTGCCAAACGTGCAGAGACGCATCAATAATTTTCCATTTCACGTAATATATATATTTAGGTGCATATATGGCATTAGACAATCTTGATTAAAAAAATGAAAGAAGAGATTTGCGGCATTTAATAGAATGCAATAAACGTGGACTTTGTGCCACGACTAACCACCATTTCCTGCTTTGTCCTGGTTGAATCTCTTTCGAATGTAGCCGATCAGTCTGGAAGGACAAGAGAGATCCTGACGTCTGCCCTTGTTTATCGCCTTCTTTTGTCGCTGAGGTCTGGAGTACAAGTGACTCACCACGCTGTACATTCCGTCTGCGAAAAAAATAGAGAACAATTACATTTTGCTATATATGCCCTGTTGAAACATGCTTTTAGTGCGGATCCTCTGTGGAAAATAATTGGGATGGAGCTATCCCTTCATCCTTATTCCAACTCGAGAGCTTATTCTCTCCCACAGACTGTTGCCGCCTTATCGGATATTCAAGATTGTTATAATGCTATTGGCAGAAAGTAGTCCGGAAATAATTAGATTTCCTGCCTTAAGATACAACCAGTCGTAGATACGAGAAAACCTACAATCTGCCACTAGAATACTTAAAAACCGAGTTCTAAAGTTTGCGGTTACACGGCCACTCTTCTCCACTATATATTTTCGTGCAAAACCACTTCTCTCACACTAGTCAAAACCATGCGGCTCGTATTGCATACTAATTTTTACACGCCAACTTTGACGACACAACCTTGTCATTTTTGCAGACACTTGCGGCAAAAATCAAAGCTGTGTTCCCACTCACTGAAAAAAAACGCAATGCAGTAGAGAAGGGATTTTATTTGTGGGAAGAGTGGCTCATAAAAATCATTTTTAGTATCTCCTGTAATTACCAGGATTTTTTTTGCAGGGGCACAGCTACTTATTACTCTGGCTTAAGTAGTGTTGCTTGTTGCTCCGTCATAAGTGTCCCTACTCCCTCCATAATTCGCTATTTTTCTACTTTGTCCGAAACCAAAAGTAAACACAAAGCAAAGAATTTATGGCGTTTCTTTTACACTCTTCCTTGACTTATTTTATTTAAGAAAGAGTGAGCCCGCAAGTAATAGCGCTAACTAATTGTTTAATTCCATTACGTATCCTCCCAGCAAAAAACTTTATTAATGGTGTCCACATCACAAAAGGGAAGGGAGTAGAGAGGGAGGATTAGCGATAAGTACTTATTTCTGAAGATCTTTTTCCCCCAGCTCGACATTCCCTGTCTGTTTTCGCATTACCCCAATTAATAACTCCCTTGCTGGAAGTGAGCTGCAATTAACACACATTTAATATAGTGTTGCTCAGAATGAAACTGGAGCCGCAGCCGGGGTTCACCTAACATATTTTTAGTACTAAAGCGCAGTGTTTCCCTCCCACACAAAACGGTGTACATGAAGGGAGGAAGGGAGAAATGTTGCTAAAAAAGGCGACGCTAGCAAACTGCTATGATCAGCAACAGTCTTGGGAAAAAAACGTGAACGACAAACACAAACAGAAAAGTTATATATCATCATCATGGCAGATAATGATGGTGGCAGTAATGCTATGAGTACATGAGAACGATGACGCTTAATAGGAAGATTACTATCATCATCGTCATTACTCTATAGACGAATGTCTATGGGAGGAACGTTAGTGTTTGACTCCACGCTAGTGAGACTTTTCTTCGTAGAGGAGGAAAAAAAAGGAGCGCGGAATCCTTAATGCAGAGTAATAAATTTTGTCTCTTACGGATCCATGAACTTTTATGCTTTCCTATCCATTGTTTTTTTTCAGGAGCGTTTTTTTCTCAACAGTTGTTGTGGGAGAATCTCTCTGGTTGTTTATATTTATATTGTGGAAGTTTCTTGGCGGTATTATTTTTTTTGGAGGGAGAGCAGAGGGTTCAGGACAGAGAAAAATATATATAGCGTGGACAAAAAAAAAATTACTGGTTGGTTGGCCGCTTGGTGAGTTCATGGTTGTGTGGTAAAGTCACAACAGGAGTCAGGGGAAGAAGATAATGTGTATGGATTTTTGGGCGAAGCAACGTAACAAAACGTGGGGAAGGGGAGAAGAAAACTTAGTTCATCTCCAGTTTTACACTCTAATCTCTTTGAACTGAGCTGTGTGCAGTTCTCGAAGGTACTGGAAAGATGATAAACTATCCGAGACAGTTTCAGTGCTAGTGTGGGAGACGGGACATGTCAGGAGTGAGCAGCGTGGAGTGTGGTTTTTAGCAGGGAGAGAGTAAAATAAAAAAAAATTGGACCACTGATGGTCTTCCGCTGGTTGACTTAGGACTGACTAGAGGAGGATTTGTAAGGCTGGGCATTTCCGTAGTCATATGTCCTATTTAAGTTGGTTTGCTATCTGTACTTGAACAATCTTGTTATTATATGCACTTGTGCTTTTTAAGAGGAGAAAACTCTCCGGGCTCTGCAGTGAGGAGCGGAGTGGGCGATAAGGATGCTGAGACAAAATGATGCTAACTCTTTGGCATCTGAGCCGAAATCAGTCCTGTCAATAAATTTCGACGGTGAAATATATTTTTGTGTAGTGGAGTGAAGAGAGCACACAAACGCATCACTTTCGTTGGTTCACCAGGTCACGGGTTTACTCCTCCTCGCTCATCATTAGAGAAATGGAATCCTTTTCTCAAAGATTTATGACAGGAACACACACACACACGAGCGCAAAAATTGCCTAAAGAGCTCAACAAGCGAGAGTATTTTTCTTTATCTTGGAGAAGGGAGCAAAACGGAAAAGAGATTTTTATGCACGGCTGTAAGTCTGGCATCCTATATCTCCTTCCCAGTATCCTGTTACAAAAGGCGCACTCCCATACTTAGGGAAAAAACGCTCAAATTCCTCAAGAAGAAAATGAGGAAAACAAGAAAATATGCGGCAAGAAAAATAGTTTCGGCAGGGAAATATGTCTCCATCAGTGCTATCATTTTTTCCCAGTTTAAATGTCATAATCCTTTCCATTCCACCACTGAGGGATGTGGATGTGGATGTGCCTTTAAATGAATGGGAAGTTGAGTGACTTGGCTTGTGTGAGGAAAATTGCGTCTTTTCAACTTTTCCTGTCCTCTTTCTACAGACCAATTTGTAGAGGATTTTTCCACAAAGTCCCATCCATATTTTTTTTTATCGTGGCTTCTTTTCCTCTCCCTACTTCCCATTACATCCATCATGCTACTTACTCCAATTTGGCTGAAAAGAGGGAAAGAAGCTTGCATAAATTCTAGAAATTTTGCTCATTTTCTCCTGAGGAATTTGATCCAAGTATGTACCAACCCTTGATAACACTTTGGCGCCAACTTTATCGTTTAAAGACTCAATTACTCTGGAAGAAAATTACATTCCTCTTTTCCACACTTTCGCTTACAACTTTTTGTTTGCATTTGTTATTCGCCTGCCTCAGTCTTCCATCAAATGGAGCAATAAAAACAATAATACATTATGGCCAGTATACAAGGCACACTTTCCACACTAAAACACTTGCGTGGTGACTTGACTAATACGCTATAATGAGTGATATAGTAATGCATGGGAAACTTAAGTGATTAGCACGATGAAAAGTTTATTTTGCCACCCTACGACCCTCTCACACCACCACCACCTCTTTTTCAAATGCTTTCTTTTCCCCACACGTTCCTTTTCCCTCTGAAACCTGCCGAGTTTGATGTTTCCCTCTTATGCCTTCTTCAGAGGCAACTTTTTTTACCAGTGGTTAATGTGCTATGGAAAAAGTAAGTTAGCTCGAGCATAAAATTACCGTTGAATGAGACCCTTTGAGAAAATATGTTTCTTCGCAAACTGTAAAACTACAAATCTGCGAAAGTGGAGAAAATGAAGAAGGGGAAAACTTCATTTTCTCCGAATGAGTAAGTATATATGCGAGATATGTAATCCGAAAAAGGCGAGTCTATTTCAAAGTGCTAATTACAATCCCATTTACATTATCTTATTAGGAACTCGCTGAATTCGGCAGATTATTTAGTTTACGGTCGGCGCAGTTTAGCAGTAACGGCTGGAAAGTAGAAAAAGGGGAAAAGGAGTGAGGGAAGATATTGCTATCGTGAAGTAGAGCAGAGATAAGATAGAAAAGTTACTTACATTGTTTTTTATGGACGGGAGCCGAATGTGAGAGATTGAAGTAACCCAGGAGAAGAGTGTAAGAGGAAGGACACTATTCCGAGCGCGTCCTTGAGAGAAAGTTACGGCAATCTAAAATTTGGGCGTCATCATCAATTTCGTTCTTTTAAAAATATGAAGTACAGCTGGAGGACAATACGTTGCGTTTCTCGCCTCCAACTCAATGTCAAAGCTAAGAGTAGGCCAGCTCGTTTTTTTTCAAGTCCGGCGTTTTTTTCTCTACGGTGGTAAGTCTAAAATGAAGATTGGACTTGTTCACGAGGGAGAGCAAAGTTTGAATTCATTCAATACAGGAGACTAAAAAAAGGAGTTTACAGCTCAACAAAAGTTTTTTTATTGTTGCTATTACTACTACTACTATCTTCCTCCTTTCAGGAGTGGTGCAAAGACAAAGGGAAAAGTTAGATGGGAGATAGCTTTTTCGGAAGAGTGTTTCTCCTGTCTGGTGTCACTCCAAAAGAAGAAAGTGTGGGTCTCCACAGACAACGTGCGGAGTTCTCAGCTGTTCTCTACTTCACTATCTTCTATCTTCCCCTCGAACCAGCTATTTCCAGAAAACCAGAATAAAAAAAGTGTAAGGAGATGTCTCTCATTTCCCTATAATGTAATCATCACAGCAACACTGAAGCTAACAGCACACTAATTTGACGAGAAAAGGAGGAGAATAAAGATTACAGGATCTCGATACATAAACTGGAAACAAAAAAAAAAGTTGGCGCTACTTGGAATGCCGTCTGAGTTTGCAGCTATCTCTCCACATCACTCTCTCCACCACTGTCACCGCTATTGTTTCCCACTCTTGCAACTTCTTTTTTCTTCTCTGGACAAGTTTACACATCAATTACTCCCAACTACTTTATATACACGGTTCAGTTGTCCATGCAGTGCAAGCGCCGACTGATTTCAGCACTTTTACTCACTTACCACTTGCTTGTTGCTTTTACAGTGTAGTTCTGCTCACGTCGTTTTTCGAAATGCTCTTCTAGTTAGGAAATAAAAATGGGAATTAGCAAGGTAAGTTTTTCCCACCCGCAGTAATTATATTTTTTTTTCAAGGAGACACAGGAAGCTCAAGTGAATATATTGTTGTTGTCAGCTTGCTGCCTAGACGGAAAATGACATGCTGTTTGTTCCGTTCCACTTACTAAATAGGGAAAAAAAGGGGAGGGAACTTAAATAGCTTGCGTCTTCCCGGAGTGTTGCCTACCTCCACAGCGTTCACTACTTTTTTTTGGTGTGCCGATAAATAGCCACTTTATTATTAATATCTGATACGAGTGCCAAGAAAAAAAAATTTATATATATTGCAGCGGAAAAACGCGGAATAGAGATTCAGGTTGCTTTTCCTGTCTCCGGTGGATAAAAGTCAATAGAACGAAAACGGTTGGTGTTTAGCCAAACAACTTTTCCTTTGATATCTGTGAAGTACGGGGAGATAGTGGAAGGAAGAGCGCCGAGCGAAACGTATTTACTCTTGTCTTAGTGGAATGGAAGAGTCGCAAAAGGAGTTGAGTTGTGGAACAGCTAACAGAAATGATTTCACTGTCAATTTGTCAACTGTCACTCATTGTCAGGGAGTGAAAGCAGAGAAATCCTGGAGGGAGTGAGCCTTTAGCTGTTTGCAGAGTTGAGTCACTAGTCGTCTAAAGTAGTCCGCTACCAAAAAAGCTTTCTACATGAAAATCGGGGAGCACACACACACATACACGCGGTGGCGAAAAAATATATATTTTTTTTAGAAAGAGACCCAGCAAAAGCGCAGCTCTCTACTAGAGGAACCCTTTCAGTGTCTGCATCTGTCTTTTTGATGAAAGCAAATGATAAACAGAGAGAAAGTCACAATCAGTTTTCCATGTGATCCCGTTTCCACTTCATTGACTTGTGTCTGGTTGTTATTTCCAGAGCTATTTTTATCAATTGTCACTTTTACACTCGGAATAGCTTCATTCTCCGCTGTGGCTTATCCGGATGATAACAGTGTTGATGATGATTAGAACGGAATGAGGATGTTTCTAATGGCTTTCCCTCACAACACAAAATGACGACGGTGGTAAGCTGGGAAACCTAAAAACTGTGGTTTTCCCCTTCACCCGATTTTTTTTTCTCCCTTTCCTCTACTCCTCAAAAGCACGCTCAAATTGCCTTACTTATCCGACAAATTTTTTTCCTGAAGTTAAAGGTAGGAAGTGGGAAGGAAGGAAGGAAATGATATATGCACTCTTGTATTTTCCGAGGTTTTCCCGTTTTAAGTAAATTTTGTTTTGTTGCAGGCTAATACAGAGCATATGTCACTACAGTGAACTGTGTGTGCAAATAATATATTCGGCATGCAGAGTGAAAGTGAACACAAACCACCTTCAACTTCCTTTACTCATGTCCTCTCTCTCAAACTGCCAAATTTACTCTGTGAGTTGAGTTTGCAAGAGCATCCTGTGGTCTTTCCAGCACCATCAGCATCAAAAGCTTTTTTTAGGGGAAAGCAGAGCTCTGGCAAGCCTCACAGCAACACTACTACATTCAGGACCCCTTTTTTTCTCCTTCTCTCTACAATTTTTGGGGAAAGGACCAAGCTACATTGCAATTTTCTTTTGTTTTTTTCTGTTTGGAAGATATTTTTTTTTACCAGTAGAAGACTTTTTTCTTTGCTTATGCTGCTGTTGCTCTGGTTTCACGCAACTAGAAAAAAAAAGTTTGATCTTGGAATGAGCAAGGAATCGACAGCGCCACGAATCAACTTCTTTCCGGATACCTACAATATTATATCGGAAGGAAAAAACAAATGTCAACTTTCAGAATCGACACCGTTATTTGAGGAAACGCTCCCTTTTTTTCCTTTTCCGTGGCTTCCTGTAAGTAATATCATGTGTTATTTGGTGAAAGGGAGTATAACTGATTTCTAGATTTCGCAGATTGAGGAACAAAGTGAAAACAAGTTTCTTTCATGATCTGTTCATCATGCCGCCGAAAAGTAGGAAAAGGATGTAAAAGGTGCTGGTGACATCCCCCGTGTTTCTACAAGTGATAAAGTTATAAAACGATTCTTTTTGATAACTTCATGCATGCCAAAGATTGCTGGATAGTTGGAACATCGCATCGGTGGGCTGACTTGAAGTGCGCGCTTTCCTCGCTGCTCTCGCTCGAGTCCTTGCAAGCTTTGAAATTGAGCTGTTTATGAGAGCGCAGCGCTATACAGCTCCGTAAAGTCGGACATGCACTTTTCAACCACGAACATTTAATGAAATGGGAATAGTAGAGAATGGCCCTTTGTAAAATGCCCATTATTACTTTTACACTTTGTAGAGTGGATGATAATGAGAAAGAATTAATCCCCTTCGCTCTTTTCTCCTCTGCATTCCGCTATGCTATGGACTTTGGAGTGTTCAATATTTAAAAACTACTTTTGTTGAAGTGCACCTCACTAGATATTCGAGAATTTATAGAGCTTCCCTATTAGAGCTCGAGAAACCGCGTAAAAACGGGGTGGTGAAATGGTCTGCATAGTTCATTAGAGCGGCTATATAACATTCCTGTTCGGCCCTGCCAAATCGCCGAAGCTGCTGCGTGTTTACTATGAATAGGCATATTTTTAGAGGAGCGAGTAAAAAAAAGCTGAGCTCTTTCGCCCTTCCCCACACTTCTGCAAGGAGTGAAAGACAACGTGACAGAAATTTGTGATGATGAGAATATACTGCCTTCTACCAAACACGTAATAAATGGGGAAAAAGGAGAAAAAAAGGCTCCACACCTTTGCCATAAACTAACTTGTGTTCCGTTATGGATGGACAGCAAAAGTTAGCGCACTCAGAATGATCATGTTTCAAGATCACCTCCCAAACAATGAGCTGCTAAAATAAAGCGCGTGAAAGTTTCCCCATCATCATTACAATAGTTTTGCCCGCATCCGTCTATCAATCTCCGCTGTTTGATCTCACTTCCTCTACTCCATCCTCCAATATAACAAATTACCAATTCCACCCGTTTTTATCTTTTATCACCTTTTGGTCTTTGCGGAAATTGGAAGACGGAATAGTGGATGTGTTGAGCGGAGAAGGGAAGAGTAAACATAGCTAGCGCGTTATTTATAAAAAAAATTGGCAATAGCAGTTAGCTCCTAAATAGAGGCTGTGGCAAATAGGCAATAAGACAAATTGAAATGGAGTATTTCTGATTTCAGGCATTTTCCATTGTACCCATTTTGTGTGGCATACTTTGGTATCTTTAGTGGTGGTATGCCCTTTGGATTGTGTGGGGTCTTTTTTTTGGGTCAGTTGTTTCAGCTTATTTTTCAGTCTTCTTTTTCTCCGTATGACTGGCTGCCCGCAAAAATACGAGTGCCGAATTGGCATGAGGTAACGATAGCACGCCAACTTTTTCTCAAAAGCAGAGCCACTACATTTGGTTTAATTGAATATGAACTGCCTATTCTTTTCCTCGCTTCCAGCTCATTCATTTCTGCAAGTCTTAAAGAAAAGGAAATATGTCTGGTGATGACATGGCAATGACGACTATCAAAAGATTTAATACGTTTGCTGCTACATTGTTATTTTGATCTGGGAGGAAATTTCCTCTGCAAAAAATCTCAAACCAGTACCTACACACGCACTCCTTTTCTACGCTGCCAAGCAAGAGTAGCCGTGGAGGGTGAAATGAAGACGCTGGTCCAAAGTTTCGGAAATGAAAACTGAGCAATTGCAATCTTTACTGCTGCTGACGATGATGATGATGATGATGACTGAGAGGCAGACCATCCTTCACTGGCCACCCAAATAAAAGAAGAGCACGAAGGAAGAAGGAATGAATACACAATAGATTTTCAGGTTGACTGCCTGTTTTATCCACTATTATCCTTTGCTCTTCACATTGCGCAAGGAGAATGGAGCCTAAATGCAGCCTCTGGTCGTACAGGGTGTGTGCGCTGAGTTTTCAAAAGATGTCTTCATTCATGCATGAAGGAAATCATGTAGAAACTGTAGACTGACCAGTGAAAGGGAACACGGATAAATACGATTACAACGGATTTTCCTTCCAGTCACTGTACACCAATGTCCGAAAGGAACACAACCTGCAGTTTTTTTGAACATATATCATTCTGCCCATCACTCCAATGCTACCAAAAGCTCCCTTTTAAGTAGCTAATCAAACCAGCCAAGAAAATAAATTACGTTGGAATGTCTGCAGAAATAAGCAAACCGTAATGGAAATTGTATTTTGGAACGGAATAGGAAAAAAAAATATTGATTTCGTCGATGAAATAGTAATCACTGGTAACTGGGCTACGGAGCTGCATGTGTGCAGCAATCTTGAGCAAAAAGCGTTTCATAATTCCTGTCATGTGTACCTAGCGTAACCAAATCAGATATGGAAATTACGTGACGGTTAGAGAGGAGCGAAGCGCTCTTTTTTTATCGGGAATCGAAAACGTCAGTCAAAATTCGCTAATGATTGCCATCAGCAATAAATGGGAGCCGGCGAATCGCACACAGTTCAAAAAGTAGAAACAGTTCATGCATCGCTCTTCAAGTCTTCCAGGCACGTTTCGCCGTTCAACACATTCCGCATTATCCGCTCCAGTTGTTGTGTCTCTCCATGATATGTAAATTTAAGATTCACTATGTCAACATTTAATGTAAACTTTGAAGGCCACTTGGAATATCCACTGCCATTTCCCTTTTCCCTTCCTTCCGAATATTTTTGTCAGCCTGTCGAGATCTTCACTGCCGATGAGGATATTTTTTTCGTATATTTTTTTCCTAATGACACGGAATAGCTTCAGCAAAAAAAAGTGTTATTTTGTCTGCCCGTCTTTTTTATGGGCTGAGCGCCGGGCTGACTTTTGTGATGCTCTCGTGTGTGAGCAGTGAACGAGGGACGGGGAGAAGAATGGAGAGGTAGGTGAACAGAAAGTGGTTTATGGTCTCAATAAAAGTTTAATGATATCAGTACTGATTAAAGTACACAACTCTGTAATAGAGCATAGTGCACCCTAGATAAAACTGGAAGTTGACACAATGATGATAACATGCACTGTAAAAATGGTTTAATTCTCTAACTCGCGAACCATATGACACTTCTCTATGACTGAATTAGTGGGCTCATGAAATCATACTTGAGCTGCTGATGAGCTACAGGTTGTCCTCGACTGAAATGCTTCAGCATAATAATTTTTGCTAGACGGAGTTCGCAGACTTTCCAAACCTTTCCGTTTTATGACACTTTGAGTGCCGTTTCACAACATTCGCTGTAAGTGGGAGACAGCAATAAAAATATTGATTTCATTAAGGAAGAGTATTTTTAGGGAAATTTGGCCTGCTTTCACTAGATATTCTTGTCGAGGAAATGGGGAAAAGCGGGGGAGCGTAAACGTGGCATTCCATAGGCTTAAGAATTTCAACATTTTTTCAGGACGGAGACCATTGAATTTAAGCAAATTAGAGTGATGAAAGGAAAAGTAAACCAGCGCAAATTGAGGAGGCTGCTCAAGTGGCACTGCTCGTTTTAATAGATTTTCCCGAAGACTCTAACGAAGGTGCAGTGTGCCTCCCATATTGCTTCTCTGTGATGTTGACAAAGTTAATTACTTTAATGTTTTCACGTTTCATTAGAGGAACAACACACACACATGGAGTATTTTTACCTGAAATCATCATCACTGCTCAGCTAGCATTTGATGTAGCGTTATTTCGCATTCTCCTTAAAAATGAGCTGATGGGAAGTCTTGTGCGCACCCTTGCCATCAGCAGCATAATATTTTTTATGTGAGAAGTACGTGTGCAGATGAAGCTTCAGGCTTCTCAGCATTATCATTCTCCACTCGGCAAACTTATTATTTTTTATTTGAAATTCGCAACAAAGGAATGTCACAGGAACCGTGAGGGAAGGGAATGGGAGCACTGCGAGAAAATTGTATTATTCCAATTTAGCTTTCTCCTATCTGAATACTGCTGACTTTGTGAACAAAAAAAAGATAAGAGAAAGTTAGAAGAGCTCGAAACAGCCATCTCAATGATGAAGCATTTTTATCTGTCTATAATGTTCTCTGCAATATGCTTTGGCATCTGCTGCTGCGTGCTCCCTTAGCAACATTCCCAGTAAGTTTTGCCGTAATGCACCAGCTGGAGGATATAAAATCGGGAATTTGTCATTTTCAGCATATGTTTCAATTTTTTAAATGAAATATGCTAAAGTGACTATGACTATTTTTGTTGGTGTTGGTCCCTCTGGTTTACTCTGGCTAGGGCATGCATCACCACTTTCACCAACGAATTCATTTAGAGTGCTCTCAGTTCTGAGGAAATACGTGGAATAAGCATGTACTCTTGTAAGCATCTACTTTCTACAACCTTGTTGGATGAACTAGCTGAAAAAAAATGTTTTCTGTGAGTAGATTGACAATACTTGTGCGAGCTGCATGTTTTAGGGAAGGGTTAGTATTCCGCTGAGAATACTGGGAACAGAACATGAGCCGGAGTGAGCAGGAGTAGTTATTTTATCTGGAGTAATAAACGTTGGCGCACTCATCGCGTATATAGAAAATGAGATGATATGTCATATATCCTACCGTTTTCCCAATTCCGGAATGTACACAAAGTTTATGGAAATAATGAAGAGTTGTAATCACGTTCATTTTCTTCCCGGAGAAAAATAAAATGCGCCAGTTTAGGAAGCTTTACGAAAAATGAAATGTGCCTTTAAATAAAAGTAAACGAGAATTGTAGAGTAACGGAGTGTATGACAATATCAGCGCTATTATCGTAAAAGTGAGTGGGCTATGCGGTGGTCGTTTCATCTACTTGATGAGATTTTAAAAACTAGTGGATATTAGACTAAGAAACGGGCCAGTTTCATGATTACTACTCCCTCCCTCCAATATTTTAACTGACTTCATTTTATTCTACTGCGGAAGTAATGTCTTTGTGATGCAGTTGCCAAACTCTGTTTTCGATTCAGGCGTCAGAAATGAGCGCTTCTTGCACCGAATGGACCTGAAAACTATAGCCGTAGCTGCTAGATCCCATATGCATCTGATGCAATAATAAAAGTAAAAGTATGTCGTAATTTTCCACCGCCATCCCATCAAAAAATATTCTCAATTACGGTGCCTCATCGTCAGTAAAAAAAATATTCATTTAAAACCGTAAAGCGTAATCACAGAACGTTATCTAATAAACAGAATTTAACTTAAGGACTAATAGTCTAACAAAAGGTTTAGCATATGGAAATGGGCTTGGATACGGTACACCTTTTAGGAATATTTGGTGGAAGAGAAAGGAAATGCAATTTTCTCTTCGACATTTCATTTCCATCTGGATTCTAGTCCCAAGTTAGTTGAATAAACTTTAATTTATTGCGTATTCTCTTGAAAATAAACCAGAAACAAAGTATAATCAAAAATACAATCAACTTTTAGTTTCCCCTGTTGGTAGTTCTAATGAATAATTTCATTTTTTGGCTTTCCCCATAGAATTGTACGATGTGAAACGTGCCACAATTTTAAGTTTAAAACGTCTGCCTCATTATTACCTGCTTCAATTGCGGGCAGAGATTTTCAAGATGGTTTGCTGCTTTCAGGTTATGATGGCTCTCACTGTTGACTGTGGTTTCCCCACAGCAAATAAAAGTTGATTATCGGCTCATTTTGAAACCATCACATCGACATTATTCATCAGCGACATGGTCCCATTGCTCACCGCACACCTGTAAAGTAACAACGTTTTGCATTTTTAGCGAGCTAATTTATATTTCATGTTTTACGGTCTCGCCTCTTTACTAGCGGACACTTACGCGGGAAACATCTTCCGACAAGGTAGCCCGTCCCAGCCGACCAGTGAGCGGAGAATAACGTCCAATGCAAGCGACGGTGGAATTTGGTTCATGATTAGTCGTAAGCCAACACTACAAATCAAATAAGAAATCCTCAAAAAAACAAAATGACCTCTTGAAACGCTACAGGAGAAGAACTGACATTCTTGTGAACTTTCTTTGTTATTTTTTCTCTATTATTTATGAAAGTTTGAATGTTTCAAGTGCCACTTATAGGCCTAAGGGCTAAAGGGCCCTGAACTCAAAGAATGAGGTAAAAAAAAGTTGTTAAAAGTCGTAAAATTCCGTTTCCCACTAAATCAGAATGGCTACCTAGCGCTACCATTCCACTTCCGTCATAGCATAATATAACTTATCGTCATCATCTCAGAGAGATGAAAAATCGGGAAATCTTGTTGGTTTGCTTCAGTGTACAGGATAAAGCGGAGGGAGCACAAAAGGGAAGAGGTCGAGGGAAAACGTGTACTGGGGAAGAATGTAAGAAACCACATTAAAAGAATTTCCATTTCCCTTCCTTCCAACTCCAAAAATATTTTTTATGAGTTTTCCGTCTGCAGACCACGACTGAGAAAACGGAGAGCTAGGACATTTAAACATGACCTATATTTTACTTCTCTCCTGCTTTCTGTCTATTCTTAGCCTGTATATGATGATGTGAGAAACAGGCAGCACCTTACACTCCTCTTATGAAAACCGCATAATATATTTAATAATGATGATAAAGTAGAGTTGTGGCCGTCGCAGCGGTTTTTTTTCTATCTGTGCTTTCCTGTTTCCTTACTACAATTTCTAGAAAGGCTTTAGCAAGCACTTTTCTCTCTTTTCTCTTCTTCTGATCTCGCGACTTTAAAGCTTAGCCCGACAACAGCAAAAAAAACAACACAATATTTACAAACTGGGGAAGAGCATGGATCAACCACCAAAGAAAAAGTTTTTTTGCCCACCTTTTGTAAAAAAAATGGACCGGAGAAGGGCTTCGTTCCCTCTTCATCGCATCTCTTCCCTTTTTTACCTACACTTATTACTATGCCACGGCTGTATGCTCACTTACTCATATCACAATCAGCCTGTAAAAAGGGAAGCAAAAAGGAAAGCGACGATACGAGGTTGATGATGATGATGTTGATGATGCAGATTGCAATGCGGCGGTAGCATGGTGTCCCAACTCACACGCAATCCATATGCCAGTATATATGCTTACACACCGCTTAAAACATTCTTCGTCGGTGTAAAGAAAAAAAAGGGAAAAAAAGTCTCCCGTCTAAATACCCGTTTTTTTCTTGACTTTCCCCTGTAATACGAACGGAGAAAATAAGGAGTACGAAACATCCACTTAGAAAGAAAATGGATGTGCCTCTTTTGGCACTAATTCCAAAGCGCCATTCCTCCACAAAAATATTTTGCTTGAAGCCGTACATGTGCAAAATGAGAAAAGCTGTTTATTTTTGTAGATAATTGTTTTATAATGAAATGCTTTCAGTCTTTTCTCATCACTGCAACTTTCGTCTGCTCCATTTCTTAATTTTAGCGCTTGAAGTTGAATGAAGGGTTAAGCTCAACTTAAAATGGGTGCGCTTTATGCAATAGGAAAGAGTTTTTTTTAGCAATAACCGTCGGCGGACTGTCTTTTTCTGGTGGAAGTGAGGGTGGGTGAGCCTTCTTGGCATTTAATTATTCAATTATTAATGCCAAAGTTATTCTTTTTTTTTGCGCAACTGCGCCCATTTCAAATAGAGAGGAGGTGGACTGGAGGAAGCTAACAGGACACTCATTTTCTACTCGAAGAGCCACAACAGTGTCATCATGGTTCGTGCATAATTGGGGGGCTGGGATCACCAGCACGGCATTATTGCACTCGGTCCACAGCCCAGACTCCCATTATTACCACATGTGACATTAGTGAAGTGCTGCAAGTGAAGGAACAGGAGTTCTGCTTTCTCTAGATTGTAGGGATCTGCGGCTTAATTTGTAAAACTCGTTTGGGCCAGAGCTAGAAGCTAGATTAAAGGACACATCGTTCCAGGGAAAGGAGTGAAAGGGAGTGGAACTATAATTATATAAAGTATTGAAATCAGGTTGCGAAAAAAGTCCAAAGCAATTAACCTACGGTGGTCCCCTGACACTTTAGCTACTAGCAGTGTGCGTGCTTCCAACTGGATTGTCTACAAGCTGGAACGCAAGTAGCTCGCATGTTATTACTTTAGAGAACTAATAAAGAATTAGCAGGAGTCAGAGGATAAAACCGCAAGAGACAAAGGCAAACAGGGAAGGAAGGGGGAAATAATTTAATGGTGGAAAGCGCAAAGCTGAGACACGAGAACAAATTAACAGGAAACAACTGCCGGGAATCTTACCCTGACCTGATCCCCATCCCTAATTACACTTCCAATCCACTGGAAAATAGTTTTTTTTAGATCTGATTAGAGTAGGCGAGCTCACGCTTCGCTGTTTTTGACGTAAGTAGGAGAGGAGCTTACCTATTTACCCGGGCAGCCACTCCGTACAGTCCCCGTTTCCCACTTGTCGAGTCCAGGTCGTTGCAGTAGAGTGACCAAATGCATTCCATCGCCCGAGAATCTTTGGTGTAGGCATTGACAATGTTGAGAAGAGCGCGGAACATGTTATTGACATGCTTGCCGGAGCTGAGTGAGCTATCGCTGTTGTCACTCACACTCCGACCTTTCCATTCAGAGGAAGAGTTGTTAGGCAGCTCATTCGGAATGGAGCTCGCGTGCTTCGGTTCCTCAAAGAGGACATCCAGCGATGAAGGTTCCCTTGCGAGGAAGGCTCCCTTGCTAGCACCGTTTTCCTCGGCGGGAGCAAGCGGTTCATTGTACCAATCAAAGAAATCCGGGCCTAGTAGAGCTCTGCCAACAGCAAGGCCAGAGTCTCCAGCGCTGCTTCCTCTTTTGGCATCTAGGGCGTCTACAGAGAGCCCTGATTTCTGTACAAAGCTATGTATCTGATTGAGAAGGAATACTCCGAAAGACATGAACACAAAAGCGGTGAGAGAGGTCTCATATGGGCTCAACGTCTTATTATACGACTGTCGATGGAACAACTCTGCCTTCACCGCTTTCCCTTCAGACACACTGGAATAGTTGGCGATGCTTCCTTCCCTCCCAACTCTCCCTCGATACATTTCATTTAGGTCTGCCAAGAGTCTGCTGCTATTGCCTCGTTCAATTGTTTCATTTATGACCTGAAATCAATGTAAGGAGAAGAAAATGAAAATACGATTTCCTTCCTTATATCTCGTCATCAGTCTTTTGTTAGTCACTCTCTGCAAGCCCAAGCTCTCCTCTGTTCTCGTCGGATGAAAACAGCAAAAAAAATCCGTAAAACTTTGTTTTATTACGTTCTTTCCTGCTTTCGTAATTTAAAGATTTCTTGGTGGATTGAATAGAAAAGTGCCAAAAGCACCAAAAGTACCAAAACATGTGGTATTGACTTTACTTTTCAGTTGCAAAATGGAAAAGACTCAGATATTTCCTCTAATGCTGTTTCAGTCTGGATGTCGTTGGCCGGCAAGAGTCACAGGATTAGGTAACAGATGAGAAGGAAATTACATGGCAGAGAAAAGCAAAGAATCAGCATTCCAGTGTTCCATTATTCTCCGCACATGAGGGGAAATTCTCAAGGCTTCACTGAGAAAATGCAATGAGACTCCAATCAACGTACACACTGCACGCTGAGCCCATAGTGTAGAGGCTCACAATGCCCCGTCAACATTCTCCTTCCTTTCTCTGCCCACTTTGCAAAAATATGTGCCACGGCAAGCCTGTCGCCCTACTACGCCCTCGGAATGTAAACTAGATTCGCTGAAACAAAAGGTCATCCGTTTATCTTGAAATGGAGGGAAAGCAGTTTTACTACTAGGAAAATGCTCACAAATACACTTTTTTAAAATTGTGTAATTAATTCAAGTAATTAAACTGAAACCATTTACACGGATGGCCTGAATTTGTTCACTATTTTCCAAAATGGGAGACCCACTCCCCAAAAATTGAGAATGGAGAAGTGTTCTGAACTATTTCATTTTCTTTTTTTAAAAGGAAGGGCAAAAAGTCATTTCCATTGCGAAGGTAACAAATTTCTACCTAGTAGGCCTCGAGTTATGTCTACATTTCTCGGCAATTTCCCACTTCTCACCGCTATCGCTCATTCATTAAAATGAGACGCAAACTGAAAGAGGAGAGCCAAAAAAATCCCTGGGCAGAACGTATGAAAGTAAATGGGAGTGTGTAGAGGAAAACGGAGAATTGTTTTTAATCATTTTCTCGTGAGTTGAGCCCAAGCTGATAGTGATGGTGTGTGTGTGTGTACTGTATGGGAGTGCTTTGCAAAAATTCTGTAGGCACAATGCTGCTCTGCTCCCTACTTGAGAGGTGGGGGCAAGATGGTCTAGATTGGAATGGAGGAGAAGTAGCAGTATGAGCATGAAAACGAGGAGAGTTCCACTTCTTCACACTCGAATACACTTACTCTCATGTCCAGCAGTAGGAGCAGGAACAATTCAACAGAGTTATATTGAACCTCTGTATGCCTTCCTCGATTATTTTTTTATCGTCTGGAGTCCAGCCAATCCATTCCATTTTACTCTACTTTACACGTACATTCACAGGCAATAATAATTTTTGCAGTTTACTTTCGCAAGCAACCCTCTCTCTTTTTCCTGCAGAAGGATCAGGAAGCAGGAAAAGGAGAATGGACGGAATGTGCATGCATAGCATGTCGCTGTTGGCTGCTCTCAGTCCTGGTCCTGAGAAATGGCACTTTTTGCTGAATACTTTTATATATCTGAATACGGAGGATCAATGAGCTTTTGCTTTGCACACCTTTTTCCTATTTCTACTATTTTCCTTTTGTCTCACTTACTTTTAAAAATCCTTGGAACATCGTGTCTATGCTGTTGCTGGTAGTTGGTGCAGCCGACAAATGACTTGCTAGCTGCATTAGCGTTTGAAAATCTGAAATGAAATCTTTTGGCTCTGAACCACCAGCCTTGTTCCTCGGGTCTTGAGTATCGCTCTGATCCTCATCATCAGCATCGCTGGGAGGTCTCCCTGCGCCTCCAACTTTTTTCACCAAGTCGTCACTTTCCCTCTCTTCAGATAAATCATCGTATACATATTCCATCGAGTCTTCTGGAGTCTGTAGAGCCAAGCCCTTTGTAGCGTACACGGATAGGTCAACTTCCGCTCGTCTCGTTCCATTTATTCCTACTGTGGGGAAGGAAGGTGGATTAGGATGATGATTTTTGTTCATTATAGGCTGCCGCATGTAATGGCTGTGCTGGTTGCGCTTAGTGCCCGCCGTGTGGTTCAGATAGGACGATGACAAGAGTGCACCTGATGATGATGATGATGATAATAATTGCGACAAAGGAGGAATCATGGATGAAAGCCAAGGTGTCGTGTAGAAGTCTCTTGGTGGTACTACAGAGACCCGCTCCCTTCCTTGTCCTACTGGCTTACCACTGTCCACTGCTGTCACCATCCCTCCCGCTGCTAGCAGTGATCCTGGAGCCCGATTTTCTTGTGTGGTGACGGACTGTGGACTTTGATGATGAGTTGGGCGGTGATGATGGTGATAGGTGATAGGTATAGGTTGGCTGCCGCGTGGATGTGGAGAGATATTATTTTTCGGGACTGGGCTATAATTTACGGCACTAATACTGGCCTTCTTTGTAGCCGAACTTGTTGCAGAAGGATGAGGTGCAGAAGGTTTATGATGATCTAGGACTAGCAGGGACCCGTTACTATTTCTCTTAGGCGAAGGCTTGCTCACCGTACCATTAGTAGTCTTATCAGCAACGTGCCTGGACTTTGGAGAGAGAAGCCGCTGGAGCTCATCCGACAACTCATTCATTTCTTGCATTGTCGGCTGAGAACTTTTGTAATTGGGGTCGTTCCCGAACCCATTTTCTTTCTAGGACATACAACATCAATCACGGATTTTCTATTTCAAATATATTTGAACTAGTAATAGAGGAAATGGAAGAAAAAGCAGCAGTTCGCCTTGAGATAGGAAAAAAAGCCCCACCAACAATGTTTTTTTTTACCTTGCTGCTAACGAAGTGATAGTGTCTATCTCCTGCTCCAAGACTTCCGCTACTACTACCAAGGGATAAAGGAGAGCTTCGCGTCGTTCCACTGTTATATATGAGGATCACAACTCCAATCACACATCCAATCAACAAGGTGAAGCCTAGCGCGGCCGAAACCCTTCTCGAGTCCATCGCCTTTGAACGCTTTTAATGCAGTCATCAATCAGACGATGATCAGTTTTAAAATGAATTTTTTTTCGGAATCTACTCCAACGGAAAGTATTTTTTTTCTTACTGTTTACGGTCTAAATCCTGGATAATAAATTGAATCACATCATTCATGAACACGCCTTTCGATTATACGCCACTTCTCTCTTATCTTCCTTTTCTCTTCTTTCCTCCCAGTCTCGATTTTTTTTCCTTGAGAATTAGACAGAGTGCGAGTCGTTTGCTAGCACTGCACACGCAACACATATACAGTCCGCTAGTTTATAGGAAGTGAGTAGGCACGTATGCTTTATAGTTCTTTTTTTTCTTAGTTCCAGCCCGCTCCCTGCTCGTTTTGCTTTTTTCCTGTATATTTAAAAACTTGTCCTGGCACTGAGTCAATAGAATCTCGGGGAAAGTACTTGAAAGGTACTTGAAAGAAAGGAGAAAAAAGGGAAGGAGAAAAAAACTCGGACGGGAAGATTATTTTACCTCCAGCAACTCCATAAAAAGATTTTTTTGAAACTTTTTATTATCGTGGAAAATAGATTGTTTCAACTTACGTAATCGCAACCTGAAACCTTAATGCAACCTGTTCAGGCACGATGAACATTTTTTTTTGAAACTTTTTATTATCGTGGAAAATAGATTGTTTCAACTTACGTAATCGCAACCTGAAACCTTAATGCAACCTGTTCAGGCACGATGAACAGTAAAAAAAAGCTGAAAAGAATATCACATCACAAAGGAGCAAAAACACTGTTAATATTTTTTTACTCGTGCTCCATTCCAGATTTTTTTTGTTGAGCTGTTCAACTACATTAAACATGCTCTAATCTCGGAGTGTGAACAGTAAATAGTTCAGCAAGCAGCGTTCTCTGAATAAGCACTTTCCACTTCCGTTTTAATAGTCGGCCGACAAAAACGTATATTTTTGGGTTAAAGTTTCTCCATATTTCACTGACATACCGTCAGCCCAGTCCTTCTCCAATCGGTCTAAATAAAACTCTCTGATTTTTATCTCAGATTACGACAAATTAAGAAGTCAGAAAAATTATCGAGCAGTGCCGCTCCTACAATTTCAGCAACAAGTTTGACGATAACACTCCGCTAAAATTGCTGCTCGTGATTACTTTAGTAGAAATTCTCTTCTCTAGGCTATAACGCAAACAAAAAATAATCTTTTAGCTAGTATAGGCTATTCTTTTGTCATTATGAACTTCACGCTATAGCCCCCTGAGCGAGTCAGCAAACAAGTAAAAGAATTTTTTTGTGTCGCTTACAAATATGTTTTTCAAAACAAAACGCACAGTTATTAGGTTTGTCACGAGAAATAAATGCTCTAGGCAGGGAGATGATTCAGAGATGGAAGAGAATATAGCAGGTTTTCTCTGCTCTGTAAAACAATGTAATGAGTGAAGCGAGCAGAGGTTTTTTTACTACCTAGAAATGTGAGAGAATATATCGTGGGTACTAAACTGACATAAAATTGCTATTGAGTAAGAGTGCAGTTTGTCACACGGACACATCTGTCTAACCACATGTGCAAGCTCCGTAAAATTCGTTTCTTCTAAAACCCTATTTCTTAAGAAGAAAAAGTCAACACGAGTCCCTTATCCGTCTGCAAATAATTGGAAACAGTAAACGCCATTTAAATGGACAGAGAAAGAGGAGCAAAATGAGAGCATCCAAAATAACGAGGTATCCTTGAGCAGAGCAAAAGGCAGAAAAAAAGATTGAGAGCGCGGCTCATTTTTCATTTTTAGTGGCCATTTAGTCTCCGCTATAGTTTTAGTGCTACTGACCACTTGGCCATTGCATTGCAGTTTCTATGTTTTTAAAAGGCTTTTTTCCAGATATTGGGTTCAGGTAATTTCAGAAACTGATATTTGTGTACAATTTCGGCAGAACGGACTAACCAAACGGCGTAGCACACTGACAATGAGAAGTCTACTTAAAGCTAACTACGAAACAATGAGTTCGTTCTGGTTTACGATTTACGCGTTTACTACTTTTTTCGCTTAAAAAGTTTTTCAGGGCTGCATGCAATGACATTGCATAATACTATTTCGGGGATTGTAGTGCTCAAAATTGCAGGCAATGGCAACTTGCCACTTATCCATAGCACCACAACTGGGGAGATGAAGAAGTGTGCACAGTGCGTAAATAAGAACCGCTTATTCTTCAAGTTTCTCTGAATACTTTTTTAAGACGTTCTTTTGTGACGAAAACAGGTGGATGAAGGATTATCAGATGCCATGGAGCAGGTGCAGAGATGTGTGTAAACTGCTCATATTGCTTTTCCCATCGACGTGTACGTAAAGTAAACACGCATTTATGTAATATTAATTTTGCTTGTCCCCCTGTCGACTCTCGAACTCGCATGTGAGAAGTTTCTCATTGGCAAAGTCCTTACGAAAAATGAGTTAGGACAATGGAACGGGACCAGCATCTTTTCTTCTTTTTTTCACACACATGCAGAGAATGGGGCAATTCTCATTTGTTTCGTGTCCCTTTTAGCACGGGGCGCGTTTCTCATTGCGTGCGCTCCTCTTTTCTTTTGTTTGTTGCATGAGTTTGACTGGATCGCTTTTAAAGTACCCTTCGGAGCTACAAATCACTCTAATTGCTAACTAGTTCAATTGACCATTTTCATTTCAAAGGTTAACTCGGCTGTGAGCTTTTTAATGTGTAACTAAGCTTGAAGGGCACTCGCTAAGAAAACTTGGCTTGGGAAAGCGGGAAATGTTGCGTTTCTCAGTTTAGACAAATGACATAAAATGGAAAATACTTCCGGACTTTCAGTCATTTTGCTAAGTAGCTGTATTCTTTATTCACTGATGTCCCATTTTGCTGCTTTCTACATTTTTTTTGATGGGGAGCCCTTCCGAGACGCCTTTAACGGTGTTCCTATAGTTAATTGCCGGGCTGAGAGAGATTCGAAATTGGAAAAGATGATCCTTCAGAGTCAATGCTGTAGCGCAATGCGTCAGTATTTGGGTTTAGGGGAGAGGGCAAGCTCTCTAATAGAAATCCGTGGAGGGAATTTAAGTAGATGATGACATTACACGCTTACATATCATAGGATGATAATGATAGTGGGAAATGAGATGCGAGTTTTATAGGAGTATAATATACAAAAAAGTATTTTCGCATTTTCTTTATAAAAAAAGTGGAAAGAGTAGACCTCTGGTTGTCATTGTTGTCTCCTTGTCTGTCCTTTCTATTTATGGGAATGATGATGAGGAGGCAATGAATGGAAAGGGTGGAAGAAGAGGGATTTATTGTAAGTGTTATTGCATCTCTAAAAGTAGAGTTTTCTCTTCCTGATCATTGTGTGACCTGGCCTAGCATAAAAAAATACTCGCCGCGGCACATTCCATGGAGGATCTTCCAGTCGAGTTCATTCATCCGTACCTACCTAGTACCTAGTACCTACTCCCCAAAGTTGTGATCTTTGTATGTGCACAGTTACGTTTTACGTTAGTCATGTCAAGTGGTACTTTCAGAATGAACGAAACGAAAATGCTCTCCACCGACAGAAAGAGAAAAGACGAAGTTGCCGTAGAGGGCTGAAGGAATGTAGTAGTGGCGGAAGTTACTCTGAATGGAATTTCCCTCTCGTCACTCTCCTCCCGTAAATGAATTCAGTGGCAAGAATCCCAAGTTCCAAACATTTTTCACTACATTATTACATGCTCTTTTTCTTCATTCCTGCTTCATGCATGAATCCAGTGCTGCTACAGCAATAAGAGTTGGAGAAGTGGGAAGCTTGATTAGCTGGGATTCGGAAGAGGGTCGTAAATAAAGGATGAGATGGCTTTCACATACACACAACCAATTCCTTTTTTTGTGTTGCTTCCCATCCCTTTGTTTCCCTGTGCTTGGCGAAACAAGGCACTACATGCTGCTGATCTGTCAATGAGACTGCACAATGAAAACGTATAATAATAATCACATAGTTAACCTAAACGTGAGATTTTGTTTGATGCAATTTTAAATTTCGTTTGCTCAACGCTCCCATTGATTGCACCGAATAAATTCGTTGTAGCGAATAGCTTGGCAGAATACATTTTTCTGTGAGGAGTTTGTACAGAATTTCTATCAGGAAAATGGACATGTACGGGATGCTTTTACTTGTTATGAACTGCCAAATTCCAACTGCACTCACGACTAAATTCATCCACTAGTTAGACCTGATAATAATCGCTTCCAAGTGGGACAGTTTTCACAAAAAGATGATTAATGAATAAGGAAATATAATGAGTAAATATTTTTAGCTCGCGGTATCTAGCTATCGCATAGGCCACGTATTCCATGGCCTCCTTAAGTTATGTACGAGCACACCTTATCAACAATAGTTCCGGGATGCGTTGGAGTAAATCAGCGCCCATAATGACATTATGAGTGTCTTGCCAAGCGCTATAGAATAAGCGTACTAGACATGTACATGTGCAAAATTTAATTATGATAAAGGCTGCATATCGATTCTAATTAGGAAGCGTTTAGCAGTTTACATAGCTAGTAATGGCAAAAAAATAGCTCACAGTTCAGAAATCCTATCAACAGTTCTCAGAATAATATGCTATGCATCATTTTAGCTTTAGATTCATTTCATGTCTTTATAAAGTTAAAAAAGTATATCCATCCATCAAAGGAGAGAAAAATGCAGTTCTGAGCGCAAAATGAACTATCGGCAGGCACCACCG
>JAHZND010000636.1:0-18411 GCA_027744115.1 Acrocyrtus sp. NNG-2020 | reverse complement strand
ACAATTTCCCTTTTCTTCCTGCTCGTTCTCAGAAGACGGTAAAACGCTCTTGTGTGCTGTTTAGCTGAAGGAGAAACGTGCAATACATACATAAAGTATTGCATAGTTGGAAAAAAGTGAGCATTTTCATTATTATTAAGTATACTAGTAAAGAAAGTGAAGGAGAAAGCGACAAATAACACGAAAAACATTCAGCAAAGTAAGGAAGTAAGAAAATGCAATGATGCCTGATTCTATTTATGAGATGTATTCTCAACGCCGAATCACTTTCGGACTGAAGGATTCCCTAAGTCTGGCAACCACTGAGGAATGAAAATTTTTATTCGAAGAGGCCATTCCAATGTTCTTAAGCTGTATGCTGTCTCATTGAAGACAAACTATTCTTTGGGGAAACTTGGAGAGAGAACAGAAAATGTGTTTCTGACCTCAATGGCCGAACAACGGCTGGTCACGCATATTTTTCTTTTCGTGTTTTTTCTGAGAAGTTTGCTGCGATATGAGCGCAAGCAAACTGCGGGCTTTTGCTAGCAGCGAAAATAATTTATTTTCATTCGATCATTGGAGAATGTTTTTGCGCTGGTGTGTGGAGCGACTACACAATTTTGATATCGTAAAATTAAATAACTCGTAAAATTGTCCTTGACAGCTCGAAATTATATAGTGTGGCCAATTTAAATTGCTGATTGCAGCAAAAAAATATGTGTGCGGAAAATTTACCCGCCGAAATTGTAATCAATTGTATACAAAGAATCCGTAGTTGTTAGATGGTTGTTAGTTATACGAGGTGTGAAATGAGATGTAATCGGGAAGTAAATAATCTTTAATTTTACGTCAGCAAAATAATTTTTTTTCAGTGCTTGTCCAATCGGATATATTCATCATTAACATTCCAGACGTTATGCCCGTCTCGAAATTTTTTAAAGGTCTTGCTAATAATAAGTTGTAAAATTGAGTGAGGCGCTAAGTGCGCAATTTTTGATATGATATATGATGTATTGAGGAAAACATAGGTAAATAGAATGGCAAACAATGAGTATTGGTACGGCTCATAAGGGAGTGGGGATGATAGTCCTCATTATTATGGACATTTTTTTTGCTATGTGGGACATACCACCATTATTCGCAAAAAAGCGCATGCTATTAGATGCACAGCACAATGATTAATTACAAATTCACAACGTAGCAGTCGGCAGAATGTGCGCTGACTACAAAAATCTGTGTAAAGCGAGTGACAACTAGTGAAATGTGCTAATGAACGGCTACAGAGTGAAGTTTTCATTCACAAGTCGGGGTTAAACTCGCCACGATTCTTCAATTTTTGGGGTGTATCATGTCAATTACTAGGGTAGGTCTCACTTATCATCATTATTCATTACATCAAACCATTCTTCAATTTTCAACCTACTTTTTATATAGAATGAAAATGCAAATTTAGGCATTGAATTTGTATTGATGGGGTTGTCCCTGTGCGTTTGATGGTGGATACGCATCATTCGTGAAATATTAAAAGTTTGCGTTGGGCAAGCTTTCAGATTGGATAAAGATCATGGAGGCGCATGCCTAAGCTTGCCTACCTATAAAATTTGCATAGGTAACTCTGTTCCTATAAATGCGGCAAGTGACAGGGGGTTTGGATAATAAATATGAATATAAAAAAAGTTGGCTCGCATAGTATGTACTCGTGATTGAAGAATGATCGAAAAAATATAATTTTCCATCACTTCATATAAGCTTTTAGAGACATTAAGTCTGGGAATCTTCGTGTATCTAGTAGATATACCGAAGGGGGAAGGGACTGGCTTCATATTTAATGAGGAAATTGGGTTGGAGATGACAGGAAGTGAAATTACTTGCTATTTTCCTTATTACCGCCACTTTTCCAATCATGTTATTAAAACAGTTATTCCATTTGGGGGATATTTGAAAAGAAATGAAAAAAACCAGAATGAGAAGTAATGATGGTCATAATAATTTTACTGTAAGTGCAAGCAGGACGGTAAGGTTACAACAAAAAAAAGTTTGTTTCAGTGTGAAAATAGTTTTTGTACATTTCACTAATCTACTTTACTTGCGGTAAGTCATACTGACGAAGAGGCATTTATAAAAGTTCATGTGCATGAGATGTAACTCTCACACAGGTGTAATTCGAGCATTTTTTTTGCTTTACCTCACATTTAATCAACACACTTTGCCGTACAAAAGAAAATTCGAGAAATTGCCTGCATTTAGAAAAACATTTCCGGTGCCTGTTGAGTTGCCGTTTGCACGCGATAGCAGGAACTTGCTCGGTGATGGGTGATGTCAGATATATAGCTGTACAAGAAGTTGATAAGCATTTCTCGTCGGAACTCAAAACTTGGTTTAATCGTAAGCCCAATATTATTTAGTGCAGTAGCATCAAATGGCTTTATCATAAAAGCAAACATAAGGAGGCAGCTATACGAATATTTCGAGATATTATGTAGGCTAGTAAATTTTGTGGATGAAGCAATTGCACCAGCAAATCATTAGATTTAGCAAGACAGTCTGCTTTTTTGCATGTTTTCATTTATTTGCTAGCGCCAGGCAAGTTACCCATTAAGTTAAAGTGCTTACTATTATAGCTGGTTCATATGGGACTATCTTTTAGAGGGGAAAACAAATTACGGCTTCAACCGGTAGTGAATATTCTAGGTTTTTTACACATACCTACAAAGAGATTGGTTTAGATTACGTACGTTTGAAAACTAATATACTTGAGCTAGTAAAATTTTGTAGTTTTCTCTCGGGAACAATGCTCATATAGTTTGCCGTTTTTAACGTGGTGCTAGCAAGGCAAGTCTGAATGAAATACTTTTAAGAGTCCTCCTTAGAACACTTTCCTTCAAGTTTAACATTCTCACCTTAGGGAAAAGCTATCAGGATGTGTGTGTTGTTGCACACACGGGTAACTTGTAAGAACTAATATTTGGTAGGCTCCCTCCTTTTTCTTAGCTAGGGAAGAGTAATACTGCTACTAGAAATGAGTCTGGTTTACATAAATATGGATATAAATTCCGGCACTTCTCGTTCCTTTCTTATTTTCCATCCACTCATCCCAACTTGTTTAATGGTGACAATAATGGGAGCTCATATATTATTTCAAGGTAGAAAGATATGCCGCCGCCCGACCCCCAACTCGATTCTGGTAAAAATATACCTAGAGACAAGCGCGCAGTGCTCGCGATGGAACTACTTTAACTGAGTGAGACTTTTGTTGTAAAAAACATTCCCATAATAAATATAACGAATGCGTATTTCAGGTAATGAAAATGCACTGCAACTGATATTTTTAGTGCGTAGTGCATACACTCACTACTGCCTACCAAGTAAGTTTGAAAAGAATGAAACTGGAATAAGAATGTACATATGTTTAAGCATATTCTTATGAGCTCTCTTGTAAAAAAAGACTTGAGATGAAAAACAGCTTACGAATACGAACACATTTATTTCTGGGAAAAAAGCAAAAGAAAAAAATTGAGTAAGTGAGCCGTGCATTCTTCTTAATACGCATTCATATATCACCTCACATTCACTTCTTTCCCTCTGGTGCGTTATGTAATGCATCAAAAAATCTGTTGTAGTAAGTCTCAACTCAAGTTGGTTGATAGTTTTTCTTAAGGTAGCTGCCGAAAAAAAGGGAATATGGGGAGAAGTGGACGTGAAAAGGGAATCTGTATAAGAATTGGATGAAGTAACAGAGTACCTAGGTATATACCTAGTCGGATAATAGGGAGATGAATGGCAAACATAGTGCAAACGGGAGTTTGTGATGTGATTGCATGGTCCATTTATATAAATAAAAAATACGGAATATACTGCTCCCGTCTGGAGTGGACTTTTGCTCTGAATGAAAAGGTATTATCAAAGAAGGAATCAAAGGAATTAGGAGCTAAACCAAAGGCTGGCACTTCATTTCCAGACTCAATGTGAATCTTTTATTTCGATTATTTCGAAGTTGCTTTTGCTCATCTTCTTACTGTACCAATCATTAATATTCTTGGTAATGCGCACATTTTTTTCTTACTGCACATGTAACATTCGAGGTCATACTATTCGAACTCCATGTTTCTTGCTATGATAATAGCAGTTGTTGTCGTTATTTGGCGGTAGTCGTGAAAGGAACATTAACAGTCATAGTAAATAGTATATCCTTTAGTGCAATAATGTCAGCTATTTCGTGCAGTATGCAGTTTTTCAACTTCTCAGGGCAAGGATTTTACTTTTTGCTGTGGACCTTTGTGAACTTGTGCAATACTGCACCATTTTCTTTAGGATGAACGGCGGATATCTTACTTGGTGCGTCTTCGAATTTTGGTGTCATTCTGGAAGATAACGGAAAGCAGTAAAGCCCTAGAGTCCACTCTGTGGTCTCTTGCTAGCAGAAGGAGAGAAGGAAAAAAAACTTATGTATATTGTAGTTCCCGTTAGTTGCTGTAAGTGCATGTCTGTTCAGTTACAGCTTTGCGGTGTCCCTTTGGCATACGAATGCGTAGTAAGAAAAGTAGTATTTTTTATTTTGATCCATATTTTATCTTGTGGCTTTTTTAATGCGACTCTAGTGTCCATACTTTACTCTCAAGCTCCTAAAAGATGTGCACAGAGAAGGAGACCCATTATGTGAGATGCTGATAAAAATGAGAGAACCATTGAAATTTTCGTGGCATACTGAAAGAAAAATATTTCAAATCTCGTCACTCCTTCTTCATTGTCTGCTACTACGAGGTATTTTCAGAAGTAGTCTTGTGCAACCCCTTCCCGAGGATTAGTGGAGACAGGAAAGTAAGGATTGCACTTTTTTTTAAAGAGCATGAAAAATGAAAAGGAACCAAGTAAAAAAAGTTTTTCTCGTATTTTAAAACTAGTGTTCTTTTTCCCAGAGATGTGCATGTTTGCTTTCTGTAAGGCTATTTCTTATCCTGCTGCACTTCTTTCTGTACAAAAGAGAGCCAGAAAAAATAAAGCGTGTAGGTATAGTATAAATATAAATGAAGGGAGTATCAGTATCAGATTATAACCCCCAAAAAATGGTGGAGAGAGAACGAGGGAGAGAGAGAGATTCACAGTTTGATTTATACGTCTTGAGATTTTGGTTCGTAAATCTGGATGAAGAAAGAGAGTTATTATTAAGATTTCAGTGTGAGAAATCGAGAACACTGCTCTCGGCACGGCGTGATGCTAATTTAATTTCAATTCTTGTTTCGTCTTCTCTCCCTGTGTGCCCTCGTTGACGATGATGATGAACCGTTATGCAATGCGACACATGAGCCAAGTAAATACGTAATTTACGCAGTTTGTGTTGACGTTAGCTCCAAAAATTATGGGTTGGTTGCTGGGTACTGGATATTCACTAACTGGAACTGCCACCCAGCTCGGGACTAAAAATATTTGTGCAGCTTAATTAGTAATTAGCGAAATTATAGATGTAGTAAATATAGGTAGGTAACTAGTCCTGAAATCTTCAGCAAAGCAGAACGTTGTATGAAGATGACAGTGGTAATAGCTGGAACTACCGCCATGCTAGTAAAATGATTAAAATTTATGGTGTACTTCGTTCACTGCTCAATAAGAAAGTAATTTACGATTTGCAAATTTGTGTTTTATACTTTAATGATATCTAGTAAATACTCCTCCTTGTGCACCCTAGCCAGAAGACTCAATGGTGCAGATATGCACACACTGACGCTGGAGAAACTACCTCAGACAACGGATTGTTTTGTTTCTAATTTGTTTGTAGTTTCTTGATAAACAGCGGAGAGGATACGAGTGGCAGCTTAATTACTGACTTAACTTGTACCTCACAGCCTTTCATCACTGCGTGGAGGTGTGGTATAGAAAGAGTAGAAGAGATAGTTTATAAATAGAAAACTCCAAGCACCCTCTGTAGAATTAATGTATCTGTAGGAATTAGGGAGTGGAAACTGTTGGCTTTGTTTGATGCAGTGTAAGCATAATTACAGCAATTAAGAAATCACTACAAACGGAAGCAGATGTTTAGATTAATGACGATGAATGGATGAAAGTTTTCCTTTCATGTTCTGTACACGTATCACTTAATCAGAAAAGTCAAGTGGGTTTTGCTAACAGCTCTAGTCGTTTTAAATTACTGGGAAAGCACGGGAAACTTTTGTATCCTGAAGTGGATGTGCATAAATATTTTATAGACAGATAGATGTTCCACATGGGCAAGTTAGAGCAACGGCAAAGTTTGGCTTTAGTTGAAAAATGGGCTTCTTAGTAGAATTGTAAATGGGAATTCATAATTCCCTTGCAGCTCATTAAGAAAAAAATAAACTTTGTTCATTAATAATTAAACGACACACATTTCCTTAAGTCATGTCCCTATTGTTTGGATAAATCAAGTGAACTAATTCAACCTGGGCATTTTCCTTTTCTTCTTGAGTGCACTTAAAGTTATTAACTTGACATTCTTAAGAGTTGAGGCTCACTTATGTTCATCTCTTTTTTATCCTCATTTAAATAAACTTTGTTCATTAATAATTAAACGACACACATTTCCTTAAGTCATGTCCCTATTGTTTGGATAAATCAAGTGAACTAATTCAACCTGTGCATTTTCCTTTTCTTCTTGAGTGCACTTAAAGTTATTAACTTGACATTCTTAAGAGTTGAGGCTCACTTATGTTCATCTCTTTTTTATCCTCATTGTTCCATGAATGCGTATTTGGAGTAATGTCAAAACATGAAATATTGTTTCTAAATGTGATTAATAATGTGTGCATGTGCACTGCGTGGCATGCCCATACGTGTATATTGATCGGGTTTGTGGATTCAACTGATTGCTTGTAACAAAATCCCATGAGTCTGGGAAGAAAGCGGAAAAATCACTTAACAACAGTGTCTGGTAGTATATGGATTAAATGAGAGAAGGGTCTCCTACAAGTGCTGGACCAGCCAGCGTAGCATTATGGCGGCTTTAGGTATATAATTATTTCACTTCGTATTACTTATAGGGTGTGTTAACTGGCAAAGTTGTATTGCAATTGTCAAAAGATTGAGGTTGACAAGGGCTATAGAGTGGAAGTAGAAGAAAATTTCATAGAAGGGAGCAAGCAGTATGATACCGTGATGTGACATGCACTGTGTAAACCAAGCTGAAGGCTGTGATCATAAGGCATTACTGTACAAAAAAATATCCTTCTCTGTTAGCGAGGGAAGAGGAAAAGGAAAGGTTTGTAGTTGCTGGTGCGACATGACTTTTCCGTGCCTGGAAGGAATATATATGATCTTTGAAGGACTGTTAAAAAGTGCTAAGCAAGCGTTTCTGACACTCTATAGTGGATCAGCTCTGCTCTGTCTTTGTGCATTCACTTGACTGACATAATGTGCTTCATTGGATTATTGGTTTAGGTTTTGTCATATCGGAAATCGAATGTCACTTCGGTTGACGTGTAGTTTTTGGATTGAATTATTGAACGCGAGTATGGAATTGTTCAAGCTCTGAGAAACATTTTTAGCATACCCGCAGGAGGTATTTTTTTCCATTTGACTCTCAAAGTCTCAAGATTCCATCACATGACTGCAGGACTGTATCATACATAAGAAAATTTTTAAAAGAAAATGCTGTAGAGGTTAGGGTAAAAGTTGCTTGTTTTGTAAATGTCAGTTCAAAAAAATATTTTATGTAAAAAGTATTAATGTCTAAATCATGTTATCCGTGACATTAAAATAAACTACGATTATCTTGAATAATTTTGATTGCAACATTCCAGCGATCTCGTCACGTCGGCTTAGATTAAAGCTTCAGGTCACGGGATCAAATCTTAATAGTTTATTGGAAAATTAATTTTAATAGCGGTCATTAGCCAACATGCATGTTTGTGACTCATTCCTTATCACGCATCACATCATCATCACTTAGTTTTTGCATATTGACGGAAAACGGCAAACCTTATGGTGATGGAACATGGAAGGCTGATGAATTCTACCTCTGTCATTAACTCTTTAGCCGATGCCCAATTACCGTTTTGCTGTTTGTCCCGCGGCAAAAGTTGTATGCTTTCAATACATTGGTAATGGAATCGCACCGTTACTGCATTCATTGTGTGCGTGGCGACTCGTTTCAGTAGAACATGTACAAATGAATAACTGCATTGAACTGAATATCATGAATTTTACACATGTTCGGCAGCACTGAATTCAACTGCTGTTTGAATGGCTGACTCATGCATAATCCAGTTTATGCTATTAATAAGCTGGCAAATTTTTCTTTAGAAATGAGTCATGTGTTTAATGGTTCTGCTCTAAATTACTTAAGGAGGGTGATTAATATGGATTATTTGTCATACAAAAATTGTATTTTTTTAAATGGACAGGACAAGATTTTTGTAAGACGTTTGAATGAAAGTTTATTTCTCATGTGCGCACTTGGGCGCAGCGTTTGATGTTTAGTTGGACTACTCCTTGAAGTGGTAATGAACGGGTTCTGGAAGAGAAACTAATGTTGCAGGAATTTCGCTGAAATTTTTTTTATGACTGCGTCTTTAATTTAATTGTACCTTGCTTGAAGGTCACAAAAATAGTAAAAAACTTTTTTAAAAAAATATACATGTTGCTCTCATATTTCATCGTCACTCACACTTATGCTCATCGTGGGTAATTATTTTCAAACACTTTTGTAATGGTAGATATCAAGCCGTCAAATAGGTTTTTATTTTTTAATTTAAACGATTTAAGTGCTCGCTGTAACTATAAACCTTGAAGAAACTCATTCTTGGCAAGAAACTTTGTGATATGTGATTATGGAGCATTCCATTGGAGTCAAAAGTCCAAAGCTAATGTATCTATTTAGGCATGTGTACTTAGGCTGGGCTGAGAAAACTGCGCAGCAGCAAAAAGATCTTAAAAACGGGAGCTACAAACAAACAGCCCACTTTCAGCCATTTAAATATTATTGTGTGGGAATGTAAATGATTTAATCTTTCAATAGGCTTCAAATGAAGTTGTAGAAAGGATATACAACTATTAGTGGTGCGCTGCGCTGCACGCTGAAAATAGTAAAGAAAAACTGTCTCAAGTGCTTTCTTGAAAAGCGTCCACTCTTTGTGTAGAAAATGAGGCTGGAGTTTTAGCATGGAGGATGAATAATGTAGAAACGGAGTTAGGGAAGAGGTTTTTGTCGAATTACAACTGTTTTTATTACCGAATAGTAGTAGTCACGAGGAAAAGCCAGAGAGAGTAGAGATACTGTTAAGCGATAATATTTCATTTCTTGCATGCGGTGCATATGGACAGAAAAGCAAGCTGATTATACTAATGGAATGAAAATGTGGCTGGACTTAACAAGATGAGATAATAATGGTGAAGAAAATTTTCCTTTTTCATTTGCTCTATTCAGGAATTTTCATGGAGCTTGAAAAAGTCTTCTTGGTTTGGATTCTTACAACAACGCATGAAATACGCGTTTGTACGTAGTGAGACATGAAATGAGTGCTATACTGATAAGAAACGTAAAAACGAAGACATGTCGTGTCTGCATGATCAGATTTATGAAATGAGGCTTACTAATAGCAGCCGCTTACTTTGTGGGGAGAAAAGATCTCCCTCATCATTTTACTCCATATGTGTGTCTCCATCCAATGACTAATGTTGATGACAAACGTTTATGATGACTCTCTTCTCGTGGGTTGCATGACATGTTAAGTTCAACGAGAAAAACATAAATAGGAACTGAAACTGGTAAAGTGGCAAGGGCAAATGAAGTAAAAAATGGTATCTGCAAAGGTCGTGGTCGTGCAGGAGCAGGAGGATGGGAAGGATATGCAGTGTGAGTGATATAGGAGAGGATGGAAATAGAAATAATTTATCTTACTTTCTGGTAAAAAGCATGGCTAAAAATTTACGTTTGCGCTGGAACTGAAGAAGCGATATTATGGAGTAGTGAGTGACTCGTAAGCGAAATGTTCCGTGTACCCACTGCGCTCTTCTTAATATGTAGGCTTTGGTTGTGACTAATAAAGATAAAATTATTTGCATAAGTAGTGGTTAAGGAGTGTCAGTTAGAAAAATATGCGATTTTTTGGTGAAGAGAAGGTACATTGATAGCACTGCAGAAAAATGTCGTGATAGAGGTTATGACTCCGCTTTTGCGAATAATATATGGGCATGTTATGCTTTGCAAAGAGATTTTTTATCGCAGCTGCCTCCTACAACCAATTTCCCTTTTTAAAAAATGCGATTACCTACTTCACTGGTAATTTAGTAGCAAATGTGTGTGCATGTGGTGGCTTTGCCCCCTCGATAACAACTTTTTCTTTCCATATCTACCCTACACCAACATAAGTGTATGAAAATGACATTTTATCTAGTCTGAAATCAGTAGCCTACTCTTGTTACAAAACTGAACTTATTCCGCGACTTAAGATTAGGAGTAAAAAAATCGCAAGGAAGGAGATGTACTTTACTCACATTACTTATTAGTATGCACGGCATATTGCGATTTGCTACAAGGAGCGCCATGTTTCACTGCCTTCTTTTAAGAAAAAGATGTGGATGGGTGCATTGTTGTCAGAATTGTGAAATTGAGTGAAATTGAAGTTTACGATTAGTGGAATTTTGCTGACTTTGGGATGGGAGTACTCGAACTCGAGCTTAAGTACTCGCAGCAGTCTTTGCATTGCCGAATGGAATGCATTATTATTGACTGATAGTGTGTGTGGTGATGATTATAATGATGATGGCATCGCATGAATTGGAGTAGATTTTAGCTATATGCGGAATATGTATTTTTAGAAGATTTGTACCTCAATCATCCCACTTCTATATCTAGTCAGGTCGAACTAAAAAGGACGAAATTATTTATTTTTTTGTATATTGAGAGTACTACACTCACCCCACTAGTAGTAGTATCAGTGCGGCTACCATCTGCATCTGTAACAATCAGCACTCACTATGCATTTTTTGGCTTATGAAAAAAAAGTATAAGCGTTATTACCAGTTACATCTCTATATTAGTAGTTAACAGCGTTTTCAAGAAATTTCTGCGTTTATAGCACACTACACTCTTCTGGTGCAGGAACGGTAATGCTAAGGTGTAGTTAGTAGTGGTACAAGCCAGACAAGGTGTAACGTAATGTACGTGGGATGAATGAATTGCAGTTTGAAAAAAAAAGTTCTCCTCTCTCTCCTCTGACTTATGGTTAGACTTTCCGTATTTGTCTATAGCGTTGGATTTTGATTGGTTTGATTTTCTGGTCGACTGGATGGCAAAAGGTAGAAAGGAAGACTGAAATTTGCTGCAGCTTGGTAAAAGATTGAAAGAAGTTGCATTCTGTGATCGCTGAGAAGCTGGCTAGTCATCATATAAAGTCTAAAAGAAGTTTTTTTCTGCTATTATTTGCCATTTCTATCACATCTCCAAGTACTATTTCATTGTTCCCTATACCTATCGTTTTCATTGATTCTCCCTTTAGGGGAATTTTTTTTGATCTGTTGTATTTTTCTGTGGTGTATTTTGATTACTTTGTAAAAGTATAGCTCAGATCAGTAGTCAAAAAAGGGGAAAACTTTGTGGTTAAAAAAAACCTTCCGTGCTTAGTGATCCAAAACCCGGTGACATTTGTTTAGAAAGGAGAGAAGCTAAAAGAAATTTTCCTGGCTTTTCGTGCCGACTCTACATAGCTTTGGCTTTAAATCAAGCTCTGAACGAAAACTGCCAAATTGCAAATCTGCGAAGATAAACATGGATCGCATTAGGAATTTAATCTCCTCCATTTTTGGCCCAAAGGTAGGCAAAATATCTTCTAAAAGTAAATCCTACTTTTTATTACTACTCTCTGGATTAAACTCTCACTTTCAGTCTTTACCGCAAAGATGTTTATATTTGTTAATTATGGGCACAGTATTAGCTTACTCTAAAACTTACAAACTTTCTTGTTACCACCCGCGCAGTTTGAGTAAAACGTTTATGATATTTCATGATAGGAGATATGAACATGATATTAGGTATTTCAGGAGACAGTTTTTTAAAAAATTCTTCTTCTTTGTGTATGCAAAGAGGAATTCGAAATTAACTGTAGTTGTAGTAATGAGTGACAGGAAACTTCCAAAGTTCATTTATGCAGTAAATCTTTTGATGTGATGTGACCTGTCCAACATCTAGCAGAGATATGAATGCAAAGCAGTTATATCATTTTGTTCAAACAGTTATGAGAAGAGTTTTTGGGATGCATGCGGCTGAAAATCAAGGTACTTCTGGTAATTTTTCTCGAAAGGGTTTCCTTTAGCTTGGTGCATTTTATTACGACTTAAACTTCCCATTCCACATCACCACAAAGTACTACTACTCGCTCGTTTTTTTAATTGTATGGATGAGCCTCAGTTAGTGAGTGAGGTGAATGGTAAATGACGTGGTCTCATGTAGAGAGATATGTGCATTTTATACCTATAGGAAAGTGCATTATTCGTATACATATAAGGCGCAGAGAGAGATGAGAGTGGAGATGCGATAACATTAAAGCCAGCCATACCATAATAATCTTTATCTCTACTCATCTATCTTTCTTAAAGCGTTAGTTAGTGCATAGGGAAAGACATCTAGGAGGTAATATTGGTCGCGTTGGATAACCGTAGCTAATTTGAGGTCAATTTGGAGCACTAGTTTCACGGGTGAATAAACCTCTTGTTTGTCACTACGCATTATGCTCATATCTCAGGATCAATATCGTATCACCAAGCTAAAACCACCAAACCAAATTACGCTCTTTCCGCTGTAGTCGAGATTTAAGTGGGGAAGTGCATTGCTCACGCTGTCTATTTGACAGAGATGAAAAGTTGATTTCCTCAGTTCTCCACTTTACTTTCTGATTTTTACTCTTGCCTCGTACAGGTTTTAATGAGGTTTGGTCTGTATGCGATTTGAGCAGGTTACAGTCGTTATGTCAGGCATAGTACCTACATAACGATGATAATGAAAAGGGTAACGATAATTGCGTCATTTTCCTTCAGGGTTGGTGGGATACTTGTAAGGCATTTTTAGAAAAGGCAGGCGGCAGATCAGCCATTGGCAAAAGGTAATTGAATGACTATTCTTGTCTGGCGAAGCACTTAGAAGAAAGAGTATTCTCGTGAAATAGTTGCGTTTGCCGGCTTACATTTTTTAAATGGCACGATTACTTTTCCTGCGTAGAAGAAAAAAAGGCGGAATGTGTTTTTACCAAGTGGTATTTTTGTCGCAGGGTGTGCATGTGATTTATAAAGTTTCAGGTTCCATGTTAAATGTCGCCAGCTCATGTTTTGCGGCCCTGCTTTAAAGGACGTGCGACTTGTTGTAAACACGAGAATTTAATTTTATTACTAATTAACATACTGCCTAGCCTTGATTGCTACTTTCGTATAAAAAATTGTGTACGAAGAGCAGTCCCGAAAATAGCATATTTGGCTCTCACTATGAATATTGAAATGCGCCATGTAATGTAAATTACCTAAGTAGGATTAGTTAAAGAATTTTATTTTTTATAGAGATTACAATTTTTCATCTTGAGTGGAGCCATTGTTCCCTTCCGAGTATTTTCTAAAGTTAAGTCACGTAGCACGCAGTGGATTTGAATTTTTCAAAAATTGTGTTATTATGGTGGTTAGTGAATCTTAAAAGTTGGCTACCTCAAAACAGTATTCACCAGTTGGCAGTTGGAATGCGTAATACGTGTTTTTGTAGGATATTTGCGTGAGCTTTGACTTCAAGAAAATGTAAACAGGACTTATAGCGACTAGAATTTGTAAGCCTTCTCCTTCTGTTTTCGATACATAGGCTTGATTCAACTTGTTGACTTTTTTATTGTCCGTATTTTTTTATATTGCCATCGTATTATAAACAGTTCAGTGGAGCCAAATTACAGCTTTCGCTGTGGTGCGCAAAATCGAAATTTTCACCCAACTGGAATATGTCGTAGCAGATATGCCTTGGCTTTTTATTCATCATATTTTTGAGTGATGATGATGAGTTGCCGGAGAAGCATTTTGACTGCCACATGATTTTTATTCAAAGTGTAGAGCTTGGCTTTATGTAGGTATCTATTATTATGTCTCTTTTATTTATGCGCTCACAGAGTGAAGCTTCCTTTCTTTGCTGCTCGTTCACATCGTAGCCAACAAAGGAAATATTATTAGGTCTCCAGAGGGTGCTACTTGAATGGCATTTCTCATTCTCCGCATAATACGCATTGCGTTGAATTCTTAGTTTGATTTTGGACGGGTAAAAGAAAACTCTTTTGCCGGGGAAGAAAGCGCTCAAGATGGGATGAACGATGGACGGAACGAAGTCCTATAAAAAATCATTTCTTTAGCAGCTTGGTTAGAAACGGGGAGAAGGTATAATATTTGACTATTCGCTTGCGAAGAGAGCATATATGGCCGGGAAGAAAGAGATCTCAGCGAGTGACTTGGTAGACAGCAGATGTGGATGTGACATGACATGGAATTTGACAGGCTAACCCTATAAAACTGCCAGAAAGAAGCTTTACGTTTATCTATGTGCGTACAGTATGTAAGCTTAAAAGGAGAGTGAAGGCGATATGACTCTTTTTTAGCTTTACTGGAAATTCCTACGTCATATAAGTAAGCACTCTACTATTGTGAAAATGTGGCATTTTAGTATTATGATAGGGATAAAAAAAAGAGTTTCTTTTGGTTGTTTTGATATTACGAATTCAAAGAGTTACAGTGGAGCCACTTGCATACTTACCCTGTTTTAGAGTGAGTGAGGAGGAGACAGAATTCGGAAAATGCAGAGAAAAATATTTTGTGTCATGAAAAATAGCTAAAAGGAGAATTACATTGTCAAGCGTTTTAGCGATGTGTGTAGCTAGTAGCTATGTCACAAGAATGAAATGCTGTGCTGTGAGTGACGCGTAGCCACAATAATTCGTTTCGTTTTAATCGTTATATCGTCTCTCAACACTTTTTACTGTTGGAATCCCCCAAAATAATACCTGACACATGTGCCAACCAAATGTCCTTAGGATAGAACTGTCACGCTGTAGTAATGGATAGTTTGCGAAATTTCACGAATTCAGGCTTGGACATAGTTATATGTAGGTACATATCCGGCCGCTTCTCAAACAAGCACAGAGGAATGGAATGTGGCGAGCACATTTTTGCGAGAGAGCACAGTGGTAGTAGTGGCTGATTGCACTAACATTGCCATATCATCAGTTTAGCTTTTCAAATGGAGCTAATTTTGCAGCTATTTTGTTCATACATTTAGTTAGCCGCTGTCTGAATGACATGCTGCAGTTGTCATTACTGTCATTGTATCGTAATAATAATAATCGTTAGTGTGTAGACCACTGATTGAATTACATGCGTGAGGAGTCATTCTTAATTCCTGACACATGTGCCAACCAAATGTCCTTAGGATAGAACTGTCACGCTGTAGTAATGGATAGTTTGCGAAATTTCACGAATTCAGGCTTGGACATAGTTATAGGTACATATCCGGCCGCTTCTCAAACAAGCACAGAGGAATGGAATGTGGCGAGCACATTTTTGCGAGAGAACACAGTGGTGTGGTAGTAGCAGTGGCTGATTGCACTAACATTGCCATATCATCAATTTAGCTTTTCAAATGGAGCTAATTTTGCAGCTATTTTGCTCGTACATTTAGTTAGCCACTGCCTGAATGACATGCTGCAGTTGTCATTACTGTCATTGTATCGTAATAATAATAATCGTTAGTGTGTAGACCACTGATTGAATTACATGCGTGAGGAGTCATTCTTAATTTGCTTATCCATTAAAAATGAAAAATTGCATGATGTATTGTTGTACAAAAACAATGGCTGTATTTGGGATTGGATAAGGGTGTAGTAGCAGCAGTCAGCGTTTCATTTTCATTAAATAAATGTACCACAATTACCTTCTTGCTTTTTCTGGGAATAGCAGCAACAGCGCCCACAGCAAAGTGGAAATGACAGTAGTAGATTGCAGTTTGTTGAGAGTCGAGTGAAGACCAAAAGCGATGAAAAGGCAAAATGTGTACATGTGTAAATGACTACGGTGATGTTTTTTTTCCTGAAGGCGATTTTGTAGCAATAATAATCGTTTCTCTGATGGCGCACAAGAACGTCCTGGTGAGCAGTTCAAACAGTTTGAGATAATAAATAGACAGCGAAAGAAATGAACAAAATATAAAGATGGTTGGATAAGCTGCGGCCCTTGTACGTTTTTGTAGCGTTTGCTTTTTAAGCCTCGCTTTATTTTCGTACATTTGATTTGCATGCGCTGGGTTGAAACAGAGAAGAAAAAGCCGTTCCTGCAACGTTTATAGCGTCCTGTATTAGTGCCATTTATATCCTTGTACAATACAACTTGTCACAAGTTCATTGTGTGGAATGACAGCGATCATAGTAGTAAAAATGACAATCTGTGTGGTAGTGGTCAGATAATAGTCATCAGATTTTTATTTTACTTCAGGGCTCATTTGAGGTATATTATCGATGCACACACCCAGAAGAAAGAAACTTGAATGATGAAAAGGCTCCACTGTTGATCTTGAAAAGGGACTGATTGACTGTTGTAAATGAATTTGTCAAAGATGATCAATTGCCTTCTGTTACTGATCCCTGCTTATTGTCGGGGTAGAATGGAAGGAATAGTAGTCGGTGATGGCGATGTCAGTGCAAACAGCAGAAAAGTTGAGTGCGTACAGGAAAATGGAATTTCATGTAGAGGAAAAGCTCCTTGATCAGATATAGGCTGCGCGTCTACGTTTTTGTATGCTGAAATTGAGTTAGTCATTGTGAGGAGAAAAAAATACATTTTTTCTGAGTTGTTTGAGCACGTCATTATATACACGTATATAGCAGAAGCAACAGTAACATTTGTTAGGAGAAGAAAGACTTTTCCGGTTCAGATGTTACCTTTTCCCTGTTCTGCTGGGTTATGGTTGTGTAGGTGGATTAGGCTGCGCTGCCTTTACAACAGCATTATGATAAAAGCTGAAAGAGGAATTTTTGTCATGTTTTTGTGCATGTGATATGTGCATGAACAATATTTAGAGGGGATAAGGGATATGGATGCATTCCCGTAATTTCCAATTTTCTGTTGGCTTTTTTTCTTGTTGGTCTACCACTCTGCTCCTGGTGGTTTTTTGGGGTCCTCTTTCAGTATCAATTTTTGATTTGAGAGGTATTAGGACATTGGAGAGTGCAACTGTAAGCAAGCACTAATGCACCAAGTAACAGCTTGTTTTCACAGTCATTTTTGCCGGTTTTTTGTTGCTGATGATGGCTGCCTGTCCAATTTTCTGTCCTTTTTCTGAGGAGGGCAGACAAGGAGGGGTGTAGCAAAACAGGAGTAAAATAGGTGCGTTTTTGTTGTTTGTCTAGTAGACCCCTTGTCTTGCATGTGCATGCTATTTACCCGGTGTTCCTGAGAGATCGGGTGACGTATGGAATAGATAAGTGGTCCTGGCTCTTTTGTGCCCGATAATAATTTCAGTGGGACTTGGGCTATTATGTACATGAAATTCTGAGATGAAGTAAGAGCTCAGAAGAGTGGCGTATGCAAGCATAATCTTTATATCTGCAGTAGCGACGAGCGACCGTAGCTTTAAAATGAAAATTCAATAGGACAACGACATTGTGGAGCCAGTGAGGAGAATGGGCAAGCGCACTCTTGTTGTGTCGTAAAATTCAATACTGACTGATTACTGTTCGGAAGAGTGATGAATGACAAAAGTTTTTTTTATATTTAGCCTGCTCGCAGTAGTCTTTGCACTTCACTTCGCTACACCCATATTAAGAAAATCATGGAGTGAACACTGGTCAAAACAGGAGTGGAGAGAGTGACGCTTACTCAAACTCCACTCACGAAAGCAATTTTGGCATATTTACCTCTTTTTGTGAGTGCCAACGTCCGCCTAGCTGCCAGCTACTTTGGGATTGTGTGCAGCATGCGCTAATCGTTCCATAAAGCTAGTCCTTTTAATGAACTATGTTCTCGGCGATCTAATAAAAAGTGGAACTTGGAGTGGAGCTATACAAGAGCAAAAACTACTATTGTTGCTATTTCCTTTTAAATATTGCGAACTTTTCCTTCCCCTAACCCCCAAGTAGGAAGTTTTTTTTTGGCATATTAAGTATTTTACAGGTAGTCCTGTAAGATGCGTCCCGACACTGGTTTTAAGCCACCGCTTACACACCGCCATTTACGGCCCAGTTCAGTTTCAAGCACGGAAGAGTAATAATAAAGCAGGAGCTATAATAATATAAATGCACAGAAGAAAAGCGTTATGCAATGTCATTATAATAAAGTTGGTGTCTTGCTGCCAAAAGAGTAAGTGGCAGCAGCGCTGGTAATGAACCTGGTACGTGGTGCATTTTAAGTCATTATGAAAATAAAATTGTTTTTAGTACACTTCACGTCCATTTAGTA
>JAHZND010000635.1:0-44910 GCA_027744115.1 Acrocyrtus sp. NNG-2020 | reverse complement strand
TTTAATTTCACTCAAATTCCGCCATTTAAAAACACAAAGTAATTCAACTTTATGCTTTATTGAGGTCTTGAGGTGCACGTGTATGCGTCCATTAATGTAATGGATGGTCTCCTAAACAAACTGAAATGTATGGGATAGCCCGTGCCATAAAACCTCTTGCCAATAGTACATGCTCCAGACTCTAGACACGCACCGAAATCAAAGGAAAGAGGGAAAATGAATAGAAATTTGTTTGATAAAGATACATTCTGCCAAGAAGGAAAGCGAGAGATGCAAATGGTTTGTAGAAGATGTTAGGAAGCCAGATGAATTTATCTGATAAGGACAAAATAGCACCACCACAAAAAATATATCTCTCAGGGAAAAAAAGTTTTTTTTTATTTTTAGTTTCTAGTATACTTATAAGACAATAAAGAAAGTTGTGTGCACATACTGCACAGACATACTCAGATATTGCAGATATACAGTCATCCATGTCATAAGCCATCAGGATTTATGAGGTAGTTGGCAAGGAAAACACTGGAAAGGCTGGAGAGAGAGAGAGAAAGAGAGAGAAAGTGGAAAAGCTTTTCCAAGAGTACAAACGACTTTTCACGAGGACGTCTTTCTCCCTCTCCGTCCTAAGCACTCTTTCACTCACTTTATTTCACCCACTTTACTATACGCATATCATCATATTATCAACGTTTCCAATGGACGGCCAAAGGATGGAAGGAAAATAGAAGAAAAAACAAAATAAGCTATTTCCATCCCTGATAATGTATAATATTACGCATATATAGTCCATTTAGCCTACTTTCCAGGAGTCACTACATTTCCCCCTATCCAATATCAGTTTTTCTCCAGTTTTCCACAAAGCAACTTTTTCCTTACTATTTTTATGTCCTTGTCTATTGGCAATCAAATGAGATCCAGGGAACAAAATACATGCTCGTTTACGTCTCCCCTATCTCCCCCGTTTTTAGCTGGATTGCCGATGATCCCGAAATTACAAATTTATAAAAGAGAACAGAAAGAACTGGATATTTTTCGTATTATTCTCTCCTCCGTTTTCTTTTTTTCCACTCATCCCCCACTCAATTCATAATCTATAGGCATTGTTGGCTAAATGTATCTTCTATAGATATTACTTTGTTAATGGCTCCACCGAAAAAAGAAAGTCAATAGAAGAAAAAGCTAAAAAGAAACAAAAAAAACCTCATCGTCAGCCCTACTTATCACATCCCATGTATTACACCGAGTACTCTAATATTATAGTGAAGTGGAAGAGCATTAAACGCTGTTAAACTCGTTTCATAGCGTCATAATCCTGTTAAGTAAAAAACATGCGGGGAGTATTACTCCTCAATAAAGTATCTCTATTTTCTGTTCTAACCTACTCAGAAAAAAATATATTTGAAGATGTGAGGTTTTTGGCGGCATGTTCTGAAGATATCTATAATACTGATTATATAGACGGAAGCGAAAGAAAACAGGGACTTGGTTCACAGCAGTGGAGGAGTGGAAGCTGGTTATGCAACTGAAGGGAAAAGGAGTTAAAAAGAGCATTAAAATCCACTAAAAAGGATCTTAATCGAGAGTTGGGACACTTTCTCCGGGAGTAAAATGTGAATATGAAGAGTGGAAAAGGTACTTACGAGACAATGGCATGAAAGGAAGACTGTGCCGCGGCGGTAAAGTGAAGTACGTAACCTACATTTGGCAAAATTTTCGGCTAGAATGTAGGCAGGTATATATCAGGGTTGGTGGGTGGGTGGAAGAGTGTGCGAGGCATATTCCCACTCAAAATACGGCAGAAAATGAAGAGAGGAAGTGAAGATGGCTGGGACTTACATGTTATGAGAACGTTGATGAGCACCACCCTTAATCCCTCTTTTATCCGGAGTCATCTAGCCAAAATTGTGTACACATGTAATGTGGAAAAAGGTATAAATGTTATGCTTATATGAGATTTTCACTCTGAAAATCATTTTCAACAAGATCGGCAAAATATCGGGATTACGGACTTAAAGGCTTCTTCTTTATTAGTGAAAATAAGTCTTGGCATTAAAAACATCTTTATGGCTAGTAAACTTGAGAGAGAATGATGAGCCGAGTTGTTCTCAGTTTACTTCTGATCTTAGCCTTTTCCAAAGGGTAAAATGAGATAAGGCGGAGTGATAAGAAGAAAAGTTAGCAAAATATTTTCACTCATTTCTATTGTCCCTTTGACTCCCTACAAACTTCTCAATTTTCTGTGTGCAAATATCTACAAGGAATTAACTTCTTTCGGTTATTTTGCTGAAATGAAGAAGCGCTATTTTTTTGAATAAAAATGGAACCTAAAATTGCTTTTGTCTTTTCTCATTTTCCATTTTCTCCATTGTTGATCTGGTATGTTCTCTCTTGTTTCATTTCGGAGTGGGAGTGCCTCACTCTGGACGCGTCTCTCTTTTTTCCACAAAATCCGAAAATTTATAATGCCATTGAGAGCTCTGGCTCTGTCCCGAATTAACTTTTGGAAATTACGCCTTTCTTCATCTTGTTGAGGATTGCGGAAATAAAACCGCCCAGCATGGTCGATCCTAGAAAAAAAGCCACCATTTCATAATCAAAAAGGACTGCCGTCGTGCAAAACCAAGTTTACAATGAAAATTACATGCGTGTAGAACAACGCTAATTGTGTTGGGGGAACAAAGCAAAAACCTGGGAAAATTCTTTTGTTTTCGAAGAGAAAGGATAATTTAGTGCGAATGCTGATAAGTTGCCTTTTTATCAAAGAGTGGAAACGCCTGACTTTTACATTTTGCTAATAATCTCTCCTTCACATAAAGTTCATTATCCACAAAAATTATTGCTAGGTGGGCGCCCTATTTTGTTGGCCCAGCATATATATACTCTTCTTTACTTACACTTTTTGAGGTAGAGAAGGACGTCTCAAAACTCTTCTAAAACTTGAGGGCCGTATCGTCCTTGAAAGTGCTCTATCGGTCTTTTGAGATCTCAACTTTTCCATTTTTGTTTACAATTTTTTTATTGTAAAGTGCTCCATAATGAAGTAGGTATTTAAATTTTAAGGGGTATACCCTATTAAATCAATTTAATATTCCAAAATGTTCTCTATAGACCTCTACTTTCCATAAAATTAAATTTAACTTTAGCAATTTATTTTTTTGCAAACAATCATTTAGCAATAACCTAGTCACTTCACGTTCCACATATCCATTCAACCCGGAAAAACTAGGACGCGCACATGTCTACCTCTGCAAAGCTCACTGCTTTTGTGTTTGCCAAGCACACAACGAAAATAATAGAATCTTATGGAGTGGCAAACTTCCATTGTAGACAATATTAAAACATTTAGCAATCTGGAATATTTCCTACAATGATGACCTAAAAGCAATTCTCATTAGCTTTTTCTGTTATTTCCCCGATTTTCCATCTCCTAAAAATGAAGATGGATTTTTTAGTTGAAGTGAGCAATTCCGGATTCAGGCAATTTTTCCTATAATATTTCACAGTATTAATCATTTTTCTGCGAAACCACTGAAATGAGTTGTTTTTAATTTAGTCACTTCCAAAATGTATTCACAATAAGCAACGAATCAGCATAAAAGCAGGCCGAGTGTGAGTGTCTGGCTAATTTGGAGCTACACCTTGCATTTTTAATATTTCCCGTGGTGAAATAGTTGGGAAGGGATGCCATACGTGATTCCAGGTATATCACATTGTCTTCCAAAACACAATAGCTACCCAGCTACGTTTCCCTCTTCCAGCCACAATTTTTTCATTCCTTTTTCTCCGTGATCATGATGTGGGGCTGGAAACAAGCTAATAAAAATAATGATGGGAAAGAGGAGCACCAAAACGCGCTGCTCTGGTTATGGTATTCCTCTACACTTTAATGAAAGCACACGATCTGCAAGTTTAGTTCAACGACCCGAGATTAGTTAAGTGAATCAAATGAGTGGAGCATGAGAAGAGGAGCGTAAGGTATTGGCCATACAACTTTTGGTGAGAGGATGCAGATGTGTCTAAGAATAAAAAGTGGAGATGGGGCTCTGGCTCCCTCATCCTCCTCCAACGGCATGCTGCGCACCTTCCCCGTCCTCTCCAGAGCGTAGAGAAGGAGAACTGATGTAGAAAATATTTTTTCATGTGTGTGTGTGCACTTGCCTTTTTATGAGTGGTTTGCTAGCGCCAGTCCTTCCACCACTTTTTTTTTACCCAGTTTATAGCCGAAATGTTGTTCCACGATGTGTTATTATGTACACAATGAAACTTAATTGCTCTCTTTTTCTACAACCTTATAAATTCCGTAACTCAAACTGAAGCACAGGAAGGAAGGAGCTGGAGCTAGAGCGGGATTGACTGAGCAGAGAGTGAGTTACAATCATCGCTGTCATGATTTCCAGTAGAGAGATGGGAAAAGGGGAGCTTCGAGCTGAGAGTGGAAATGGTCTATTGAGATATTTTCTCTTTTCGCTCTCGTGCCAGACCTGGCTCTTTTTAAGAGTCTCTAGTTGAGTGATGTAATGAGCGGGGTAAAAATGGATTGAGAAATGTAATAACAAACCAGTGAGGAAAATGAGAAAATGGGGAGAGGTAGAGAGCCTTGCAGTTATGAAATCACTGGCAGAAATGATATAAAAAAAAGTGGTTACGGAAAACCTAACCCATTGCGCCTCTCCTTTTTTTTCTGGTGAAAGTGTAAATAACAATATTTTCATTGAGGAAGAGAAAAAAAGCACATCATTTGCTTTTTCTCTCCTACTAGGCTAATCTGACTAATGGCGAGTAGTACTTTACGAAGAAAAAAAGGAAGATATATTTTTTCGCTTAATCAGAGAAGGATTTTTTTTGTGAAGGAAGGAACTGTGTACGAAATTTTTTTTATCCGTCCATTTACTTCTCCCTTTTTTTGCTTTTCCTACTAAACTATGTAATTTCATGGAGTTGCCTCATAAAACATCTTTTTTTCTTTGGTGAAATTGGCTTCTTTTTTTACCCGTCCATTTACTTCTCCCTTTTTTTGCTTTTCCTACTAAACTATGTAATTTCATGGAGTTGCCTCATAAAACATCTTTTTTTCTTTGGTGAAATTGGCTCCTTAAATGAATGGGGTTGATGTTCAGCCACACTTACTCACCCCACTTACTCATATTAAGACTAATCGTAATGGTTTTACATGTCTGTAGGGAGTACAAAAAAGGAAGATAGTAAAAAGGCCCACTCACTACAGCATTTTTTATCCTCTCTTTCCTTTTCATTTTAGCTATTTTTCCGAGAAAAAAATTTGAGATGGAATCCTTCTTTTTTAAAAAAGGAAAATATATACAGCTAAAAAGGAGTTTATTTGAGAAAAGAGGAGCTACAAAAACCCGATTTTTTGCACAGCGGGGATGATGGTGAAATGGAATGAAAAGGCTTTAAAAATCTATGAGACGATAGGGATCCTCTGGAAGGAGATAATGAGAGGGAAAGCTCCTTTTTTTCTTTTCTTCAAGGAAACAAACGAGAAAAGTCAGTCAACTTGTGCGCAGCATGGTGCATCATTGTAAAGAAAAGCCATTGAGGAAAATAGAGACCAGCCTTTTCTTTTTTGAGCTTGGGCTGGTTTCTGGTTTTTATTTTTTTAGAGGAAGACAAATGTATATGCATGTCCCTCCATTTACGCTATTTAAAGCTAAACGTGTGGCTTCAATTTTTTGTTAGCCTTCTTTTGTATTATTATCTCGTATCCGGATATTACAACCGAATTTATGTGTGTCAGGGAAGTTCTCTACCCTCTCAGTTTACGTAATATAGGGAGCACACATACCCTTCTCATTTCCGGGGCATATTATTAAATTAGGAGAGACAAAAGGAGGTTATGCAAACATTTTAAATGTGTGCCTTTCCCGCTTTCCTTTTTTCTTGCGAATTGTTATTCCAGCGGTTTTGCAAGGATTTCATTCTCTCATTTTCAGAGCGGTTTGCTCGGCGCTGTGTATATCCTTTATTAAAATTAGGGAGAGAGCTTTTTTCTGCAGAAACTGTAAACAGTATGGCTTCACGCCACACCGCTCTTGCATTAATCATTTCGCTTTCATTTCAATTAGCAACTTTTTAGGGATGAGGTCAAGAGAGTAAAGCAAACAGGGATAGAGAACGACCTTCTACATTATCCCAGAACTGGTGTGGAAATTTTGAAAGGCGCATAATAAATAGTTATATTTACTTCTTTCGCGCGCTTTTCCCTTTTTGTCATTATACAGCGTGATCAGCACAAGCATTATCATATCATTACAGCTTCACTACTTCCAGCTTGAGCAGATTTTTTTTTACTTTTCCTCTATCTGAGCGCAAAGAGCAGAAAATATAAAACCGTAAAACGCGGCGGGTTGTCCCCTTTCCCTTTTGCAATTTAATAAAGAGCCTTTTTTTTCTTGGCTTAAAAATTGTGTATATATTTTTTTCTCGGTTTACCGGTTTTTATAGCATCCCGCTCCCCTTCAACTTTCTCCCTTTTCACTTATCACATCACTGCTTGTACACAAAAATAATACAATGCAATGGCTACGACATTACTTACAGTTATGCACTTTTTACCTTCATCTTCAGCTTTGCATTTTTATTACGTTAGCGAAAGGAGAGGGAAAGGTGACAAGAAATGTTGTTCCCGGGTGGTGCTACTCTCGCATCTCGCATTTCGCGTACGCTTTTACTAGGCACTCTTTATTTTAGTTGGATGACGTTCTACAAAATGGATCTTTGTTCTTTTCCCGCTTAAGATAACATCATTATGATAAGGGAGATGAGTGAGGCGAGAACAGAAAAAAGAATTTTTTTTGGAGCTGCACACCACACACACATCCCATTTCAAGTGGGAAACTGCTCTTTACATGACAAGTGGAAATATTATTACACAACTGAAAGGGGAGAAAAATAGAAGAAAAAATTTTGTTTCGTTTTTACTATTTTTTCTCCATACTGGAAAAATTGTAGTGGAGTGGCTCTTTCCTCCAAGTGTAACTTATGGAGGGAAAGTGTACAAAACTTGCACACGAGTACTTACAATATATTTTGGAAGAGAAAGTAGGAGAGAAAGCACTATGTGTGTATAAATTTATTACCTAGACTTGTATGGATCACCCATAACCATGAATTTTGCTGACATTTATATAACGATAATGTCTTTTTCTTTTTTTTTCTTTCGCACTTTAAGTGCAATGCACTTAGCCAACCGCTGCCACACCACTGACAATGCCTTATCGTCACCCTGATTCTCAACCTCACACGGGGCTTCCTTTTTTTCCCGAAGATATACAATTTTTTAAGTGAAATAGATGAGGAAAACTGGAAACAAACGTAAAAAAAGATGTATAAAATCTCGACATGGCAATGGCAGCACACATTTTCTGTACAGTTTGCTCTTGCTCTTCGCCTCTTTTCCGGTCCTACGCTGGCGAAAATTTTTTGTGATGATCACCCATTTCATCTTGCTATCATGACACCAAGAGAAAAGGCGTATATTGGTGTGTTAGTCGCTGCCAGCAAAAAAAAATCATATCATTATCGCAATCTTCATCATTCCCAATGCGTATTTCATCCTTTTTCTTGGCACTTGACAAAGAAAAAAAGTACATTTCTGACTTTTCTCCCCTCACCTAACTTTGTTACGCCAGATGTATGAAAGTGGAGATGTAAAGGAGAAAAATTTAAAATGGAAATGGCACATCCTCCCACACTCCAACTCGAAGTACATTTCCAAGAAGATATACTATATCCGCATATAATGGAATGATGGAGTGTGTTATTTCATCCACGAGTAAGGTGAAATACGAACCGGGGCTTAGGCTCAGGTCATTGCTTTCCTTTTTTGTATACATATTAATCCCTAAAAATATTCGGAGTCTTTTGTTAAGAAATCTTTTTTTTTGAAAAGATAAGGGCCGGCGACCTCCCAGTATGAGTTGGTCGTCTTCCTCAGCTCCGCTCCCCATTTTTTGGCAGTGCACTACTGTGCACGCTGCAGAGATCACTATATTTGCAGCTTTGACAGATGACACGAAAGAAGAAGCGTTACAGAATCCTGTTTTCTTTTCTTAAGAATTCTCTTTGAGAATAAACGAACAGATTCTTTTTTTTTACTTTTATTCCATAAAGGTAGGAAGAAGAGGAGCTATGAACTGATAAAAAAGTTACTTTTCCTATTTTCAAGCAAGATGGAAAATAGAAACGATCTCTTTTCGCATTTTAGTAAGCACAGCAAGCTCCTATGGAGTATTTTCACAAATAAGAATTGTATAGAGCTGCTGTAAGTTGTAAAGGTGGATTTTCCACTTCCTTCTCGTCCTTTTTACTTTATTTTTTTTGCAAAAGGAACGACAGACAAGGAGAAGAGATAGCGTTACTCTTTCTGGCATAGTTGCTAGTCGCAAGTCCCGCGCTCCCTTTTTTTTCCAAAAGAGTTTGACAAGGATTTATGCGTGTCATTCTTCCCTTCAGTAGCACCACTACAAAGAGTTTCGCCAGTGCAAAATAATACGTATATATCGCGTATACAATCTGTACTGGCATTTTATTTTCTCTATCCTTGGACCCGTAGCCAAGGAGGAAAAAAAAGTAGCAGCAGTAGTATAGGATGGCATTTATATCGGCATTTTTCCCAACTATTTTTCAGATAGTCTAGCGGGACAACTTTCAACAGAACATAAAAACGCACATTCTCGAGTTAAAAACGAATTTGCAAAAAAAATCCTTTTTTTGCATTATATATTGCTCCAAATCTAAACTGAGCTAGTTTGCTTCTATGATATTCAATTTGAAAATTGTGAATGTGCTTTATTTCTTCAATTGAAACATTTTTTGGTGGATATTGGAAAATAAAATGTATTTCCAAATCCAACTTTTACTGTGCTCTGGCACGAAAAATGTATTTCCTTTTACTAGGACATTGCCTCCTATTTTATTTAGGGGGTTGACTGGATCTACATTTTTTTACCGAAAAAAGTTTCCTTTTCACATTGATAGAGAGATATTTTGCAAAGAAACGAGAAAAACAGGAGACAGCTCCAGCCCGGAGTGCTTCTTCCTCCATTTTTTTTAAATAAACGAGAAAGTTGAGGAGGCAGTAAATCACTACATTGCTGGAATCGCTGCGATCAGCATCGTCCCGCCACAAAATGGAAGTTATATGCACAGTTAAGATTAAAGTGGACATGATAATAGAACTTGTATAGATTTCTCGTAATTTATTTATATACCTATGAAACTATAGTAGGTTCTGTGGCAGAAAAAAAAGAAAAATGGGCACAAAATGAAAACCAGATTGGTACTTATCCGGATTATTTACGCATAACCAGCCAGATTTCATAAGAGTGAGATAGAGTAAAAAAAAATCTCTTTCCGTGAAATGGCGGCAGTGCAGAGGAAGATAAATCTAAATAGGAAAGTTGTAGTTTTTAAAATTCGCACAGAAAAATACTACAAAAAGGATAAAAAAGAGGAAAATATGTCATCATTCTGTATTGATTTTTTTTCTATGGCCCTTATTTTGTGCGCTAGTGCAAATCTAATCTGAATACATATCTGTAAATGCCTTTTCTCTTATTCGATTCCCAAATCCAAATCCAAGCTTGAAAATGGATGCGGTATGTTCAAAAAATGTACGGCGGGAAAAAAATTCGGAAAAGCATATTCTTTTTTTCTCTTTTTGAAAGAGAACAGCACTCACAGCAAATTTTCCAATATATAGGCGCCAATAGGAAAAATTCAAATTTTGTTCTGGAGGGAAAACGAGAAAACCAGATTTCTCTAATAATTTTCCACTGACAGGACACACATATGAGCTGTTGCTCCGCTTTTTCCAGCATTCCGAAAATTTAAGATGAAGCATCCGGACAAAAAATAGGGATACGGTTGATGATTATGGTGATTGGTTATCATCTCGATTTGCATTCGCTCTCGCTCATATCAGCCAAGAAACGGAGATGAGTATCGTTTTCCAGCAAATGACAACTGACTAGTCTCAATTTTCGTTTCTTTGTGATGACGCTCATGTTCCGTACTTTGAGGATCTGTCCCTTGTCGAGAGATCCGTTTAGACGGACTATATGGACCCTGCGTGAAAATCTGGGGCAGAAAAACATACTTTTTTTGAGTAACGGACTGCTATAAGGTTAATCTCTAGTTTTTCGGAGAAACATAAAAAGCCTATATGAAATGTGGTCACATCGAGGATCAGATGACAACACTTCAAAAAATATAAAATGAGATAGGAAAGTGATATCTGGTCTCGTCACTCCAAGTCGTCATCTCAATATCCTTTTCTCCAGAAAAACGCTCCAGTTTTCTAGTTCCAAAAAATGCACTTGTACAACACTAAACCTTCTCTCGACCTTATTTCTATTTTTTTTATTAAATACTATACACACTCTCGACTTGCTACTCGAACTCTACAAATATTCACTATGTATCGGTATCTACTTCCTCTTTAATAAAAAAAAAGTGAAAAGTTGACATTTGAGTATCGACTTGAACATTTTCCCATTTCCCAATTTTAAACAGAAACATATGTACACTATTTTAGTAAGGATGGAGGTATCAAAAAAATAAGTATTTTTTCCTGGAGCCAAAGATGCAGAAAAAGTACTTGACTATTTTTTATATCCTCTGACCTCGACCTGCCCTGCCACATGCATTGGTGATACGGATATGTTTTTGCGCTTTTTTTTATTTGCCTGCTCAGGCAGAAATGAAAATCGTCAAGTCAAGCCATGGCAAAAGGAGATAGAAGGTGTATTCGTATACTGGAGAAAAAAAGAGCTAAAGTGGAAAGTGAAAGCAATTTATGAAATCTGTGCCAAACACTGCTACCTCCACACTCTCCAAAGGAATGACAGCTGTAAGTAGCTTTGCAATTTGCAGCGTTGCATGTGTTTCATGCTTCTTCTAACACTTACAATGTTTTGTAGGAGTGGGAAGAGCACCGGAAAATATGTACATTTTTATACTTATACTGCTGGCAGGACAGCACCAAGTTCCATTTTTTCACTTGAGCTTCTCCTTTAAAAACAAGATTGAACTGACAAAGTCACGCGATCTCAATTTACTGCCAGAGCCTAGAAAAGCGACACTATAGCGAAAAAAAAGTTGTACAACACATGGGTCTGACACGCCACACTTTTCAACTGGGAAACAGTCAAGGTTCTTTCTCCAACTTTCGAGGAAATCCATTTCACTTCAAGTTACTTTTTTTTCCTTGTGGAGCTTGATCCTCTTGTTAAAATCGCTGAGTGGAGAAATTGGCTGTTTTTAAAATATTCACAAATATTAGCTCTGTACCTTGTACAAGGACAAAAGCTATTTTTTATTTAAAGGATGACTTTCTCTGTAAGATGCCAGTAATAATTATTATGCAATAACTTACCTATATGGCTTACTCTCTAGTACTCCTACAATGAAAAGGACATTACCCAAATTGCGCTTTACACTCTACTTAAATAAACATCATTAAAGGATATTTTCTCCAGCAAGAAAAAAAATTAGCTCATTAAAATATCCCAGGGTGAAAATCTCCATACGAAAATTAGAATCATGTCGTATGTCTTTCTTGTCCTCATGTGTCCCCCATTTCCATTATAGGATCACCCACTCCATTTTAAACAACTTTTCTATATACTTCCTGACATAGAAAAAAAAGTTTTTTTTTCGCCTTCCTCCAAAATAAAATAGGGCTTCGTCCATGGTATGGATATTGGCGCTGTTAGTGAAGTCCCTGAACAAGTAATAAGAGCTGAGAAAAAAAAAACTTTCCCCTTCTTTTACTTTTCTTTATCCCCAAACTTACATTTACTTTTACTCCTGATGGGCTGGGATAATATAGACAGTATTGTCAAACAGTTTTCGCTAGTCTCACTTTAAAAAAAGGAAAGAAAAAAAGTTTTTCCTCACTTGCTAAAACTAAATGAAGGCAATCTACATAAATATTGCATACGTGGTTTTCCTCCAACTTTATCCCGTCTGGGGAAGGAGAGAAAAGGAGAAAGTAAGTCTCCGTCCATATATGACTGTAGGAGATTGTCAGTGAGGAAAGTTGTAATTCCATTTTTTGCATAAGATCCAATAAACTGAATAAATAAGTAGAGAAAAGTAGAAGCTTGTGCCGAGAGCGAGGACGTTATAGGCAATAATAATGTCGGATAAAGCCAAAAAAGAATTCAAGGGAACAGGAGAAAAAAAATAGTGTAGGAAAGAGGAAAGCCAACAGCCAAAATAAAGCGCTAGAGGCATATGTGTTGTGCATGTCCTTGCATATCTTGGAGTGGCAGAATGTGCAAACATCCTTTCCTCTACTAGTAGCGGATTTTTTTTGCTTTGTAGTAATAACACCAAAAAAAAAATTATTCCGAGTTAGTACGGGGTTTTGTCAGAAAATGTCCGTAATAATGGTATGCATTTGCTCCTCAGAAGAAGGGATATATAGGACAGCTGAAAATAGAGAGATGTTCCCACTCTGTTATTCCGGCATGGAGGGGATACAGTGTTGGAAAACCACTTGAAAAAAAAGAAACCAGCCTCCGAGTAAAAGTTTCCCCATGAGTGCAATTAATTACTTTTATTGGCAGTTTGAGCCGTAAATAACCCTCGTGGTTTTTGGCAACTGAGAGAGAGTCTGGAATGAGAGGGTAGTGAGAGGATAGGAAATAGGGAAACGGGAGCGGATATAGGATGAGAGTGAAAGTGGAGAAGAGAAGAAGCCGCGATTTTTATATTTCTCGCTGGTTTTTTTTCAAAAAAAAGTAGAATTTGTACCGGCCTGCTCAAAAAAGTGCCTCTTTCCCTCATGTGAAACTGTAATGAATACGAAAACATGCGAGAAACGATTCCAAGAAGAGTAGAACAGAGTTTTTGTTTTTCGCTGTTATTAAAACCAGTAATTATTGGGGTGCTTGTTGATGCTCATGGCTGTTCGCACTTTCGATGGCCGGCTCCATCATAACAGTAAAAAACAAATGCGAAGTTTTACTTCTTCCAGCTACTACTTTCCCTCGATTTGAGCAGAAAAATATTTGCTAATTTTGTTTTCGCAAAAATAGTTTGAAATAAATTATTAACTGAAATTTCATTCTCATCTCATCTAAAATTCAAGCAAAAAATTGGAGATCGGAGGATAGGCCTGTAATACCCTTTTTAGCAATTGTCTCGAGGATAAATAAGTATAAATCACGGAACTATCTTTTTCCTCGTGTACCTACACAGCACAATTGACTTTTCACCAGAGGAAAATATATTTTTTTTCGACTTTTCCTATCTCTTTTAGAAACGGCTTTATTTACATTTGATGTATTTGCCATGTATGATAAGTAATTACAAGGATTACTCCTTTGAAAAATGTAAACTTTTCGGTTGTTGACTAAACTAAGTTTTCCATTGTGCAGTTTCCTTTTTTGCAGCATTAAGCTAATGTGATTTAGTTGTGTTGTGCCTAAAAGAGACACATTACAGCGAGCAGGGAGAATGTTTCAGCTTAAAATACAATAAATACTGTCATTATCTCGAGTAAACACCATACTTTCAATGACTCAAGGCCGAGAGGAAAGCGCAGAGCGGGAGAAAATGCGTTTAGTCCCTTTTATGTATCCTCTACCTCTCCCAGAGGGGTACTTGAGTGGAGAAAGTAGACATTTGCCATTTTCACTTTCATCTCCATCGCGAGTCGCACAGTCCGCGCACTCAAAATGATGAGAGTACACAGCTAATACATAGCTGCGGTTTTTCCTTGCTCTCTGCACAATTACAGGAACAATTCTGCCAGACAATATCGTGGACACTGGAATGGGAGCAATCATCGCTGTAATAAAACATGTTATTTTTTATATTAAATGTGCACTTATTTACTGTACAATATTTTTTGATGTGCTCACTGATACCGATACAAGACTTAGATATTTTTCTGCACAGTGTCTGGAAATGGGATTGCGAAAAAGGAACATTACTTATTTTTGTGCTAGCTCAGTACACTTAACTTTTTCCGAAAATTGAATGGCAGTGGCACTTACAACAGCCTAAAAACTGTTCTGGTAGGCAGTTGTAGTAGACATTAGGTTGAAAATCAAGTGTTTCAGTCCCCAATGTCATATTTCCCATTATGATATGATGCTCGCGTCGTTTCCTTTTTCCATCCGGAGGAGAAATTCTGAATGGAGAAGTGGTAGTGCTCTTTGCTTTTTAGTCGGGATTTTGCCACTGCTGCTCTTTGTACAAGGATCAATACACGCTCTAACAAGCACAGTAAATTGACAGCTTATCTGTGCCTTGTGCCGTTGTGGGTTGGAGAAAAGGAGGAAAATGGTATCATTTCGAAAAAAAATGCTGCTACAAGATTCCACTGATATTATGGCGCGGGGAGAATGTGATGCAACCAGATTCTATTTTTTGCCCTATTGTTGTTGCAACACAATTTTTTTTGTTTTCTTTTGGTGACTGTATGAAAAAGGCAAAGCCGAGAGAGATAGCTTGAGCAAGAACATTAGCTTGATAGGAAAGCGCGATATGGCCTTGCGAATAAACCCTTTGCGAAAGTCATGTTCTTCTAGATGACAGGAAAGGTTCACGCGATGGACTGCCCACCACACGCTTAGGTGACTTTTCTAGGGCAGCTTTATGCGTAGAATTCACGAAACATGAAACATTTTGTTGGTGTCCCTACTATACTAGTGGAGAAATTAATGTGCTAAATGTTAAAACGTAGTTTACTGTGAGATGAAATGCGTGGGAGGACTAAAAACTGTTTTTCCGATGGAGTAGGAATACATCTAGCGCTTTAAGATTTCAGGAGTTTCTTGGAAATAATGGCGCAATTCTCTTCAATACTTCCCCCTTTCGATTGTAAACATATACGGGGCAGCTCTGCGGGGGCACTGACTGAGCGAGGCAGTTTTCCGTGAGAAATTCATAGGATGACTAAATGTGCGTGAATGATTTATCTGGTGAGAAGAGGAAGTGAAAAAGAGGTCGCATGTGAAATATTATTTTATTATTTTTTTGTGTGAAAAATGCGCAAAAACCAAATAATACCTATTCTTCCTTTCCACTTTTCTCCATAAAATACATATAAAATTGCTTTAAGCTGACTGCGCTTATAGCTTTAAAATGGGTTATTTATATGTTCAATAATCTTTTCGTTATAAGGTACACCCATTTTGGCTTCAAAAGCCAGCTTTTAATTTTTTTGGTATCGTGACCTATCTCGGCTTTCCTTTTTATGATTTTTATAGAAAAAGTCCATAGAATGGTATACCTACGCTTTCACTGATGCTAACTCTGTTTTAAACAGGTTAAGAATATTTTTTTTCCAGAGAGGGTACCCAACAAAAGGAAGTTTAGAAGGAGACTCACATTTCCCGATCACTTGAGTCTCGCCCTAAAATACCAAGCCGTTCTGTATTGTGCAATTACCCTTTTTGGACGCGATTTGAGTACAGCGCACACCCTTCTTATGTGTAATATGAGCTGTGCGAAATTCAATTAAATTCGTACAATGAGCACGTGAACATCTCACGACAGAAACCCATTCCCAGAGAGCACAATAATACAACTCGGAGGCGAGATATATTTAAAGATGTTTTTCAGCTATTTGCAATAGCTGTTTATTCAGCTATTATTCCCAGAGATAAAACCACTTCCACTTGAAAACCTAATTCAGAATGAGTTCTCATCCCTTTTTAATGGCATGCGTGGTACGCCTTTAAAATCAAGCAGGTTCAATTGGGCTACGTGAAGAGGTCATCAACCGGGAACGAAAAGAATTTTTGCGAATACATTTGCTCCTTCATTCCCTTTTATTGAAAAAGAGACAAAGGTCCCTATCAGTTTTCCATGCCATCGATATTGAAAGTCATTGTCCAAATCCATTTATTTTTCTAGTCAAAATTTGTTTTTGCTAAATTACGTTTTTCATTAAATAAGCAAAAAAAACTTTATGAAGTCCTTCACTATTATTACCCTCCATTTTAACCTGCTTAGTCAGCAGAACCAAATTTATTTGTGCTAATGGTGGACCATAGCTCTTCAAAAGTGGATCATCATTACAATTTATTCTTGAAGAATCAAAATCAAATCGAGTATAATTGTAGGAGAAATTTGAGAGGACGTTCGTGATACATTATACAAGATATAATTAATGCGATCTTCCCACGAAAGAAGACATTTCAAAGCCTTTATATTTATGTCATCAATTTTTTAGTACAATCAAAGAAAAGATGAAAATGATAGGGCAGAGTCTCTGTTCCAGAGAAATGCTAAAATTAGCAACGGAAATTACCCACACTACTTCCGTCACATCAAACACGTATCTGTTTTCTGTAAACGTCAGCTCTAATTGTACCAGCATAATTATAGAGAATAGAGTTCAAAGACTCTTGCCAAAATCTCATAATTACTATCTCAATTATACTTTCTGCATTGTCTCGTGCCCAAAATTGAAAGTCAAAAATGGCTTTTTGCTAAAATGGAAAGTGAAATGGGATTCTTGAAAAAATTTCCGTTTTTTGTGCACCCAAAAAAGGAAGCTTTGTTCAATGACACATTGACGCCAGCAGAAATTTGTGTGCAGCTCCTCCTTCAGATGACTAGAGGATGTCTGGAAAAGCTTAGAATTTACAATTTCAGTCTAATTTTGTCAGCTCCCCTTGCATTTCAATTAAGTATAAAAGGGAGGCACTTCCCTGAAAAGTGTTATTGCTACTGCTACTGTTACGATTATTATTAGTAGTGAAAATCAAGTGGCAGGTTTCATTTGTAGCAGCACCACTATCCCGATAATGTGAGTGGCATTGTCTCTAAAAAAAGCCGGAATGAGAATTAGCGCTGTTACAGACTCAATCTCTTTCCTTTTTTATTCTGCTGGATCCCTAGCACAGCATTGTCATTAACAAAAGAGCTGGATGACGCTCGTGAGGAGACTCATCCCAAAAAATCACGTTTTGTACTTTGTATCAGAATGAAAAGGGGTAAAAACGGTTCCGTTTCGATTTCCCATTCATTCTGTCTTTTTTTGGGAGGAATGTAATCGTGAAAGTCGCGAAGAGGACTTTGTCTCCATTCCCAATCCCACTTTTTGCTAACTCGCAAGAGGCTATATTGTTTTTAATGCATTTGGATTCGTGAGTAGGAAGCCATTCCAGCTTTGCATTTATGAATCGTGGAGGATTAGAGTAAGAGGACATTGGAGTGGGATACTGTAAAGGGGGAGTAGTTGCGGAGGAGGAGTGCAGAAAATAATTCTTGGGAATGGAATAAAGCTAAATCCAGCGGGGCCATTATATTATTTTATGGCGAAAAATGAAAACACGCGGTGGGTTATTCGGAGCGAGATGATGAGGATATTTTTTTTGGTGAAGAGAGCGAAATGAAAGTAAGGAAAAAACGGTTGATTTGTTGATTTGACGTTAGGAGTGGTACTACGGTTTGTAGAGAAAAAAACAGGGTTTTGCATGGCAGACCACCTACTGCTTACTTTGATTGCGGTTCTACACTTTCACTTGTCTGGCGGAGTGCCGGAACATGACACATGAAAACCGCTCCGAACAAGAAAAAACAATCTTGCCTCTCGGCGTGCCATTTTCTTACTTCTTCTCATAGAAAATTCGCAGGCTTTTTGGATTGCTGTTCTGCGTAGTTGCCCGCCAGGACATGAAGTGCTTCCGAAAGCTGTACGTAAAATTAGAGTAAATAGGCACACAAGCTATCCTCCAATCTTGTGCCAAGTGCCAACTTTAAATTATTTCCACCAGCACATCAGCAGCAGCCTCAGCAGCACCCTTTGAAAAAAAAGTAATATGAGAGTAGAGAAGAGAACAGAGAGCAAACGAGAAAATGATTAAACAGTGACAGCAAGCAACCTGGTAAACAGATTGCAGGATATGCTGATGACAGGATGCTGTCGGTAATTTAATTATCGTGAAAGTCATTTAATTATCGCTTGAAAGGGGAAATGCCGTTTAAACAGTATTCTTTTTCATGCAATTTTCAGCAATTTTCATGGTAGGCTCGTGTACCTAGGAAAAGCAAGGATCTTTCCAGAGTATATTTGTCCGCCTGAAAAATAAATAAATTTGTACAAAAAATTCTGCATGAAGAATTCCTTTTTCTTCTCTAGTTTCCGGCATTTTTCAGTGCCCACGTCTTTAGTCAACAGTCGGAGACAGAAAACTGCTTTTTGGAAGTGTAGTTTGCCATTTTGTCATTTCCTCCCTTCGGCCACGGCTCCTACTCCCCTGTGGGGAATTCATACATAACAAGCTAAACAAAAGCGTCTGTTTTCGCAAAACTTTGCAATAAAATCCCAACTTATATAGCTTTACTGTTTCAACACATCGTCATTCATTATACATGAGTTTGAACATGACTGGAAACAAACTTTTTTTAAACTTTCCCCAGAAATAAAAAATATATAACTTTCTTCGCCAAAGTTATCCGTTGTTTCAGGAGGTAAAGTGAACCTATTCGCTGTATCATTTCCCTGCGAGTACTTAAAAAAATTTCAATAAAGTTAAAACAGAACAGTTATTGCTGTGCAATCAATCGGCTGCCGTCCTTTATGACTTCTTCTTCATCCCCGTCCTTGATAAAATAAAAAAAAATAGTAAATGGATGTGTGCTGTGTACACTGTCAATAAACCCCGTTTCATCATCCTTTCCATTTAGTTTTTTTTACTACGCAGGGAGTATAAAAAGTACCTCAACACTATTCCCTACGAGAACCCTTCGTTCCTCTCTGTTGAGTGGGGAATGGTGGAGGTCATAAAAAAGGAAATGAGAGTGGAGAAAAAACCTGCCAATCTTAGATAACAACCTTTTCCGCTAGTTTTGTATTTACAAAAAAAACAACTTGACTCAAGCAAACCATGCCCCATCAGCATGCCCTTCTTCTCATCATGAAGCCAAAACTACAAACGAAAAATTTCTCAATGGGGATCTATTGAGTAGTAATAATAAGAAAAATAAATTTAAAAATTTGTGACATTGAAATCACGCATATTTTTGTTTTTCTATCAAGTTCATTTTCAACTTTTAATCACTCCATTTTACATTTTTACATGAGCACTATTTACTACTCAATTTTTCTATTTATCCATTGACTAGCTTCATCTTAAAGTAACCTAACTTTTTCCAAACAAACTCCCAAAAAATATATTTTCTTTCAGAGAAGCGTATTTGATAGGCCCCTGTTTCCATTTTTTGTTGATTCTTACATTACCATACACAACTTGAGTGGATGAATGCACACATCCTATAAGAGAGAAGTTTTTGGAGGTTGAATCCAGCAACTGCGGAATACGTAATGTATGGGATATGGATGCTAATGCATGAAAGGTTCAACAACCAGCAGTAGCCCGAAAAAAGACTTCTTTACTTACCTCCAACTCAAAACACATTTTCCCTCTTCACTTTTCTTCTGGAGTGAGTATGTTCTCAGTATTTCCTTTCCATTGCTATTTCTATTTTCCCCTCGGTTTATGTTTACCTTCTTCTATTTCTCTTTATCTACTTTTTCTTGCAGTGGATGCCTCATGCCTCACTCTCACTGTATATAATGATGTCAGTTGGTACATAATTCATCATCATTCTCTCTTTTTTTATCCCCGCTCTCTTACAAAAAAAGTAAATCTCGCTTGTGGACATGCACACAAAGTGGAGTTTGGGAGAGTTGTAGTAAAGTACGTAGTTTTCTAGTATTATATTGCAACGGAAATTTATAAGACATTGCCACTTTAGATTTTTTGTTTGCTCCCAATTCTCTCGTCTTCAAATGGTTTCCGTGCGCTTGTATCTTCCTTCCCAAGCGTATCTTCTCTTCCATTCTCAATTTCCACTATTCTGCTAAGCGTATATGCGTAAAGTACTCGAAGTGGAAAACATGGATCAGAAAGCATAAATATCTAACCTTTTTCCCGAAATTTACTTGCTGCAGGAAAGAAATCTAGGCGAAAGAGATAAACGTGACTTGATTTTTTCACGTTTTTCATTGGAATTGACGATTTCGTAAATTTTTAATTTCGTCATGATTTTTACCCAGTCTTGCTAAATTTATCTTTACCTCTGTGCTATCCCCTATTCAACCTCTGGATTCGGGGCTCACTTTAGTATTGAGAGGAATGCCCTTTTTGCTAATTCAGCTCATTTATGTAAAACTCGTAACTTTTCCAGGAAACTACTAACTTCACCAACATCTCAATAGCAGTTTTTCACTAACTTTGCCTAAAATACGAAATACGTTTATTTCGTAATTTTGCCAAGAATTTTAATTTAGACTCATCATTTACATCAGGGAAATAATTGCTGGCAGTTTATTTGCCGGAGGGATGGGGATGTTGACCTTAAAGTAAAAGTTGTGTAAGGCTGAGTTAGAGTTTTGTAAAGGCAATCCTCTCGTCATTAAGATATATCCCTGTGGCATTATTAAACTAATACGAAGCTGAAGCTGACTCCCATTTCTTGTCCAAAATGGAAGTAGATTACCTAGGGTGAAACTAACGACGGTCTTTTCCTTTTATCTGTCTCCATCTTTCTCCGCGTAATTTTCGGGTGCTGTTAGTGTCACCATGTTTTGTTCCTTCTCTTTTCTCTTTGCCTCGGCAGCAGTCACTATTTTTTGTGGAAGCCGTCCAAACGCGTTTTCCCACCCAGTGACGCTTCCACAATAAAATGTGTGGCCGCAATAACTGCGAGACCTATTATTGTGACACTGCTCAAAATCTAATCCGTTTAAACGGCTGCGTTTCCTCTATGCCCTTTTTAGCAGCGCTCTTGGAAAAAGAGATGAAAATAAGAGATGGTGTGACTAGGGAGATGACCTCACCCGCAGTTTTCACTCTCCGTCACGTCTCACGCACAAACAACCATTTTGTACTGGGAAGAACTTCCATTTTCTCTGCGGAAAAAGCTATTTTCACTTTTCACCCAACAAACGCTTGAACGCAAACCGTTTTTCAGATTGTTTGCTGAAGCCCCAGCCAACTTGTTGAAATATGCTGGAAACAGCGAGAGCGGTGAAATGAAGCGAGTTTTTGTTGGAGAACGATATGGCTGAAATTACACCCAGTGCGTTTATTTTACAAAGAGGACGTCATATGTCAGTCAAAAACTGGTTATTTTAGACTTTCAGTCTCACACGTGCAGTTTTCTACAATTGTTGGGAAAAGAGAAAATTTTTCTCGTGTGTGTCTTCATGCATTACGCACACCAAAAAACCGTTTCCGGTCTTTGACTTGTTTATTTAAATACGCATTGTGTACAGCTGGCGTGAACGAGAAAGAACACGTTATATTAAATGCAGCATTATGTTAGATGACTTCACGAGAAAGTTTTCAACTCTGACAATTTGACATGCACGTAATCACCTTGTGTTCTGCTGGACCTGCTTCACTCATGATATGGTTTTGAGTGCGGAGTTTGAAGAGGTAAAAAGGATAAAGACTGGAATATTTTTTTGCATTGACTTCGCATTCCAAGCGTCACTCTATTTCCAGCGAAAAGTTTACAGTAAAATTGCGGTTTTGTTGGGGTGCACAGATACATTTATCTCTCAGTCTGGAAGTCTGAGGAATGACGAGATGGGGATGTGGAGGAGAAAAACGAGAGAGTGGAAACACGCTACTCACTCAAATTTCAGCGCCATTCCCACACACTCTCTCCTCTCATCACACAAAATACTGAAAACTTTCACAACGAAAGACGACGTGGGCAACCAATAAAAGGATTTACGTTTCATGCATGATTTCCTTAAGCTGTCGCTGTGCAAAAAGAGCTCTCTCCGTCTCTTTCTCTCTGTCTGCATCGGGATGGAAATGAAAACCTTTTGTGGAACTGTTTACATTTTTTCTCTTGACAGAAAAAAAACTATTTTTTCGCCGATATCGATGCAAGAGCTTTAAAAGCAACTTCCATGAATATTTATTGAGTACGGCTTTGATGTTATGTCGCGTGTGATTATGAAATATTTTTTATGGCGATGCTTCCAATATGCGGATTACGTGAGAGTGGTTATGATGTGTGGAGTGTGTGTCGGTGAAAGGTGTAATAAAAGCGATTTTCATTCAAAAATCCGACCATCACTCAGCCTCAGCTAAAATCAAGTATATGTATCTACGTATATTACTTAAAACAAGAGTAGAAATATTGTGAATGAACGAAAACGAGGAGAAGATTATCGAGTAGGTTCTTTAATAGGATTTTTTTTAGTTTTACAGCGCTTTTCGTCAAATACATGTAAAAAATTGATGGGTTTTCTTTCAAGATATCCTCGTCATCATATGCTGACACACGCACACTTACATTTGTTCGTGAAAAAAGTTGGAAATGCACGAAGAGCACTTTTTCATTTCCCATGGAGGAAATTCCGAAATAACAAGTATAACTTTTTCGTGCATCCGCTTTTTTCCTGCACTTTTCATACTTTTTTTTTGTTTTTTCTGTATGAAAAACGGGGAAATGGTGAATAAAATCGACGTTTAGAACAGAGGGATGTGTGCTGCTGTTGTGTGATGTATTCTGGAAGAGTAGCTCTCGTCCGTATAAATACCTATCCACACGTTTAGGATGCATGCACAATTTTTTTTTCTTTCCGGGAGTGATGCAAACAGGGAAGGAAGTTGGAGTAGGAAAAAACAGGATGAAAAAAATGTATTCAGAAGACGACAATCAAAAAAGGAAGGAAAAATAATGTATTCGCTGTGATTCGAATAAGTAATGCAAAACTGGGCCAGAGGAGCTCTAGAGAGAAAAAATTGTAGTTGAGCATATTATCCCCAGAAAATGTTCCCATTTATAGTAGATAGTCTCTTGCATACATTTCATATATAATTGTGCATCAGAATCACACTCGGAAAATATTCATCTTCCTTCCCTGCTCTCAGTGTGCAAACGACATAAAAAGGAGAAAAAAAAGAAAAGGGAGAGAGACGGGGAGAGAGCGGATGATAAATAGAAGCTCATTCTGGCTCCAAACTTAACAGTCACGAGAAGGAAAAGGAAGAATTTTTTTTTTCACAAGAGGAAAATGTGTGCCCTTATTCCTTGTGTGCTGGGCTGGAGAAAAGTACCCGGGTTGAAAATTGTAAAAAAAAGCAGAGCATCCAACATCCAGGAATTCAGGTTTTTTCCACCATTCCACCATTTCCAGTCCGAGAATACGCTTTATTTTCTTGGAGTGTAGATCGCCTCCTAAATGAGATCCATTCCCAAAGTGTCAAGTCTCCGGGAATATTCCTGCTCCTTCATTATAATAATCTTTTGCCACCTTTTTTCCTGTGTGTACCCGTACGCGGAATCGCTACTACTCCGAGTATACATGTTTTTTAGCTTGTGCATTTTCCCTTTTTTGCACACACACACTCTACCACCGCCACCACCATCCATTCAAAGTAATGCTTCCACTTCATTGGATTTTATTAAGTAGGCGAGAGAAGAAAAAGAGGAGATGACTCTCTAAGCAAGAAAATCGCTCAGAATGTACATACCGGGGCATTATCATAATGATATAATTCTGCCTCTGGTGAAAAATAGTTCTAACAGTTTCCTCTTTTGAATCGGCTCATCATATCCTCCTTGCATTTTCCCAATTTTCCCTCTAACCCTATTTCTCCCTATTGACAGTATCAGAACTAGTAAAAAAATCATTCTGGGAAAGTTGCTCTGTGCCTTATGCCTATCACTCCACTCGAAAATTTGCTGTTACATTATTCGCATTGCGTCTCTCCCTCTTTTTATTTCCTTTTATTTGCTATAGATATCTGCATCCATTTTTTTGTGTTTGCATGGGCTCCCAAGTGAAATCGAAAAAGGTACATGCACCAGTGCGTTACCACACTCCGGCGCTCCTCTGCCACCAATGATGCAGATGACAACATTTGAAGGAGAGAGAAAGGTCTAGCGGATTGAGATGATAGTGGAAGTAAGAGGAGAGCTCAAGGTGAGCGAACTGAAGTACAGCAGTGCGGATGTAGAAAAAAAATTTATCCATTTCACTTTCACTCTCCAAGTGCAATCACAATTGGCAATGGGTCTCCACAGAGAAAAGTAGTATGGATGGATGGTGGCTGGCGGCTGTGGAAGAGGAGTAAAAGTAGCGGGAGAAAATCAACTGTCTGCATACATAATAAAAAAGACGACGGAGAAAAATAAGACATGCTGGAAATACATAAACATTCTGGAAAATATGCGCACAAAAAACGTTTCAGCCTAAGTAGAAAAGGGGATTGTGTACAGTGAGTGGAGACTCGCAACTGGATTACATCTCTTCCAAGAGGAAAAACGGAGAAGAGCTCACTTTCGAAAATGATGACATGTGTGCGACATTGACGCAGCGAAACGGTTTCTTTTTGGACAGCCTGGAATGAAGTGAGTGGAATAATGTTGTTGACTTCCTGCTGGGACACTGTATACTTCCACACCGATATCATCACATCCCTCCCCACCTCCACTTCTATAATACTCCCGATGCTAAAAGAAGAGTATTTTGCCACCTCGGCATATCACCATCACCACAGCTATTGTAATCAGATCTATTATTTCCATGTACGGCGGCATCTGCTCTTCTCCTGGTAAATATTCACGGTGTGCTTCCGCTTCCAGTATTTTTTTTCTCCAGGAACAAAAAAAATGTGATGGGAATTGTTCTTGGCTCAGTCCAATAGCCCACCAGTTTCACGTTCTCACTCCTCTCGTGTAGCTTAAATAGGCTGCTCACAATTTTTCCCGTTCTCCTCCTCAGGAGCTTATATATACCCAAGGTGTCATTTTCTCCGTCTGCTGGAGTCATGCATGACGACTACCAAATAGGCTGGAGAGAAAAAAAAAGAAAATAAGGAAGAGAAGTGGAGGCGGAAGCACTCCCAACAAAAATGGCGTGAGAGCACACAAGCCCACTCTCCCTTAAGAGGAAAAAGGTGTAGGGCACCTCCTGGAAACAAAGTGCATCTTGTTTTCTCTCTCCACTCTCTCTGTTACCTCCATCCGGTGAGATATTCAAAGTCATTGCCTTGGCGGTGCACTATAAGGAGATGATGGAAGTTTCCAGAAAGAAATAGCTAAGTCTTGTCAGTCTCATGACTCCAATAAAGAGCTTTTCACCTTGCCAGATATATTTTCTCACACACACGGCAAATATCATCATCGCCATCATCATCATCGTCGTCACCATCTAAAAACGGATGGTATTTTTCTCGTTTAGGTTGTGATTTCCCGGGTTTCTTATTTCTTCTAAAAGGAAAAAAATACATCACGGATTTTTACGACTTTTCATTGTATTTTTTAAGGATAGGCTTGGGACCGTGAAGAAAAAAGAGTATAATGGGATGGCTGTTGACATAAGGAGAAAAAAAGTTACTGACGACGGAATAGCGTGCTGGAGTAATTCGTGGAAAATGCACCTCTCATGTTTTCCCGATACTTTTTTTTTGTATTTTGGCGCTGCACTGAAGAGGAAGAAACGGGAAAAAACATTCTTTCAATTTTATGTAGCTCTTCCTGATTTGTTTGTGAAGAAGAAGGCATTTGTGCTGTTTATTGATGCTCACGCACAATTTCCGTGTACGGAGAGGTGCGTGTGGCATGCCGTGTGCATCCAATTTTTTCCCAGATAAATATTTGAAAAATGATGAATTGCGCTCACTTAGAAAAAGTTTTTTCCTTTTTGACATTTGTGCGTGCGGCATGCCGTGTGCATCCAATTTTTTCCCAGATAAATATTTGAAAAATGATGAATTGCGCTCACTTAGAAAAAGTTTTTTTTCCTTTTTGACATTTTGCCATTTGTTATTTCTAGATTTGCAGTTGAGTGGGCAAAGTTCATTTTTTTGGAAAAAAAATTTTGTGAAAATAATTTTCTCTGGGGAAACCTGATACGGATGACTGCATGACATTTCAAAGCAAATCGGATTTCATTTTCACCTGTAAATTTTCAAAACGCATTCAGCGAATAAAAAAGTTATAATGAAAATGGCGGCTGGTTTGAAACTAGATTAAACTAGATTTTGAAACAAAGCACTCAGCCCAAAATCCACTAACTTCACCGCAGACTGCTTTTTTGATGAAAGGTAAACAGTAAACAGAGAAAAGTGGGTTTTTTATTCCCAGGATGAATGGAATGACAAAGTTTCATAAAAAAAGGTTTGCGTTTATTTTATCTTGGGAAAAGATCCACGTTTTTTCATATCTGTTTGCATTACGTATTGGAGGCACGTCACAAGACACATACATTTCTTTGTGTGAAGTTTAATTACACAACTTGCAAAAAGGATTATGAGGCAGCTGTACTCGTAAAATATGTGTGCCCGACCTTGTCCACTCTCAGGATAATATATTTTTTAGTGAAAATTTACGTCATCACGTAAAAAAAACTTCTTAGATTTCAACGTACGTCCAAGTTTCAACTAAAACTGGGACATTTTTTCTCCTTTTTTATGGTTATGGATCGTCCTACAGTTTTTTTTACGCGTAAAGCAAACTGCTTTCAGTCTTAAATAGAGGTTTTTCTTGAAAATAAAGTTTTTTTCTAGTTAATTTACAATTCAGAATCGGCAACTTTATTTTTCAAGTGTCAGCACGCCTAAGTACAAAAATTGCATTTTGATTTGATTTGTAATGCCACCCGTTTTCCCGCATTATTCGGGTGAAACCTGTCACATAATTTTGGAATTCGGTAAGGAAAAAGGCTTAAATCCTACTTTTTTCCCCATAACCGTCCTAATTCAAAGATAGGTACGACACGGGATGTTTACTTACGAACAAACTTTATTTTCGGGGACGAGTAAAAAAAGTTTTTTTGTGTGCGGTACTGTGCTGCACACTTCCCTACTTGATTACACTGAATTGTTTAGTGTTCTGTGTGGCTCCTAATGGCTATGCAGCCTCTTCTGGTTTTTGGCGATAACGAGAGGAAGAAAGCACACACAAAAAACAAGGACGGAGACACAAAACGATTTATACTTCTTCATCGACCCATTTACTTAAAAGTGTGTTTAAGAAAAAGGAGCTCTCTCGTTCTCTTTCTGTTCCTTGTCCATTGTTCTTTTCCATTTTCCTATTTTTGTGAAAAACTGCGCGAAATGGAGTTAAAGAAGAATTAATACAAAGGAATACAAAAAAGTAGTCTTTAGAAAAATGCTCCGAGTGGAAAAACCTTCCTATTTCTGATATCGGCAAACATATTACATCATGAAAAGAGGCTGAGGAGATTTATAGTGATGACACCGAACAATGTCTTAAGTGTAGCATACTTCTTGTAGCCAATTTATTTTAGCTGTAGGAAGAAAAAAATAAGAACAATTCATTCCCGTTAACTAATGCCTTCTATTTTTTGTTTGTGCCATTTGCAGAATCAGTTGGAAACAGAACGTCATCGGCTGGAGGGGCATCCTTTGGTTTGGGAGATGGAGTGCCTCCTCCTAAAGCAATGGCGCTATCGCTGGTAACAGGAGCTGCGCAGACTACACCGTCTACACCCTCTACTACAGGAGCTGGGCGGCCAACTTCCCTATACCCTCAAGCGCCGTCAATCCAGAGCCTCGTCAGAACTCAGGTTTTCGACAACCCAGTCCACACAAAGTCTTCAGGAGGGGGAGGAAATAGAAGTAGTGTAGTGACATCCAACTCCGCCACCGCCGCTAATCCCAGTCCACTTGTGATGGTGCCCGGAGTTGCCGCGAGCAGGCAATCTTCCCCTTCCCATGTTAATCAGCAGCCCCCACTGCACAACTTCGATAACTCTTACAACGCGACAATCTCGTCAATGGACGTTCTCATGAATTCGTCGACGAGTCCGTTTGTCACCCTCAACTCGACTGTGTTGAGAGCCCAGTACAAAAGCAATGCACTGCTCCCGTGCAACGTTCGCAACTCGGGGGATGGAGTCACGGTGAGTATTAAAATCGCTGCCAAAAGTTCCCAGACCATTTTCATTATTTTATCTGAAAAATGCAGCCGGATTATCGACGCAGTTCACCAGTTCATGGCCTCTTGCATTCCAAAAATTGAGAAAGTTGTCTGGTGACTAAAACTAAACTAAAATATATTTTTCCGTTAGTGAAAAATGAAAATGAAATGGCTCGAAATTAATGGTAAATGTTTGGAACGACTTTCATTCTCCAACGGCACAGTCCACCAGTCTTTTTCAAAGAAGTTATCATTTTTTTAACAAGATAACATCCTTTTACAGACAGTTATACATCATTTGCTAAAGTGAAAAGGGAGGAAGGAATAGGGAGGAGAAAAAAGCAAAAAAAAAAGATTTTTTGCCCTGCTCACAACAATATAATACGAGTGAGCCGCTTTTTACTCCAGCAAACTCTAATATGCTCCTCACATCTTATACCAATTTTCCCTAAATCATGTCACAGCACGGCCATAGTTCCATCCCATACACACCATCTCGCATTTTCATACTTTTTCAACTTTTACTTTCGGTGCATTTTTTACTATCCATAACTATTTTTCTCGGAATAATGACGTGTCCACTCAAACGCAACTTTCCCCTTACATTCCACTTACTTAAGGAACACAAGAGCGTTTTCCCTTCCTTGCATTTAACAAGCGTTTAAAAAACTTTTTTTTCTCCTCTCCATTTTCCTCTTCCAGTCCGCCGTCAGATTTAAAGGCAGTTTTCGGTGTAATTTATTTTCCACGAGTTTATGCTGAAATAATGAGCATTCAAAGTTCCTTTTACAAGGAAAAATAAGAGACGTGGAGACTCCCGTCACTAGCACAAACTACAAAATTGTACTGAAGAGACCCTTCTGATATTACCTCTCTCTCTCTTCCCTTAAAAAAGTTTATTTTTATCAGAGTGGAGTAGAAGAGAGAACTCTCCGCTTTCAATTTTTTTTTCTTTTTCTGGAGGAGGCATAAACTAACTAAAAGCAATTTAGAGTGAAGAGAAGCTGAAGAGAGAAAATAAGTGTGTTTGCTCCGGTGTCATTTCTTAGTTAAAAATGGCCTCCTCCCAAAAAAGTACAACCAGCTATGGCTCGGTCCATCGCCCCAGTCAAAGCCAGAAAATAGGCTCTTCAGCTCATTATTATTGTGCTAGTCCTATATAAATTATATAATAAGAAGAGATCACTACTCTTCCTTTTTTTGCTTACTCCTCAACATTCAACATTCTCCCTCTTCGAAAATGATATAAAACTCCGTTTTGTACGTGCATTACATGTTGAACGAGCCCATAGTCACCCGTAGAAAAGGAGAAGAGTCTAAAAAGGCTCCTTGTCTTTGTTAGCAGAGGAGAAAAAACGGTTTTGCATTCAAACATCAACTACCACTTTTTTTCCTACGAGAAGAAAATGGGAGCGCAGGATATATTCTATGGCTTGAAGTGGCTCTCCCACTCTGGAAAAGTTAAGATACCTTAATAGGGAAGCATCTCCTTGTTGGAAGTGTTCCCCTTTTTTGCCCTGCTCCAAACGAGCCAGAAACTGGAGAACCTCTTTTCCTATTTTTTCCTCGCACACACAAAAAACGAAAATAAGTAAAGTTGAGAAAATCTTGTAATAAATTATGAAGATCTTGATAATTTTTCAAAGACTAAGTGCGTGCTTTCTGACATGTGTACTCTCCTGAGTTTCACATCATACCTCTAAATACGGAATGAATATACATAGGTATAAAAGTTGGGGGCTGGACTTGTCTCTTTCTTCTCGGTGGGAAGATATGGCTTGAGTATGAGAGGGAAATTATATGAAGAAAAAAAGGCAAAAATGTTCGTAAATGGATATGGGAACGGTGGGAGTGGACAGGAAGAAAATTTTCCTCGTCCCCAACAAAAAAAAATTATATTAATGTAATATAGCCCATTTAAGATATTACTTTTGTAATAAGGAAGCAAAACTATCCCATCACTGTTTTGACAGGGCACTGTAGGACAAAAAAAGTAAAAATGTGGCCGGCTTTGCAGATTTTGTTCCCATTCCCTGAGAAAGTAGATTTATATTATATTTTTGGGGTAATGTTGTTTGCATGGCCCGCATATTATGGGAAAATTTTGTGTGTAGGTAGCGTTTTCTTGTTGGAGGCAGAAAGTTAAGCCTGACGCGTCCACTTTCCATAAAAAAAAGTAGGGAGTGTAGTTTGTAAAAGGGAGCTTCCCTTGCAGTTATTATTATGGGAAAACGTAGCAGAAGAGTAATGAGGACTGCCAGGAAAACTGTAATAAAAATGCCAAGGAGCAGTCTCCTTCCCTGAATCGATTACATGATGAAGAGAGAAAGTAGGGAAGGTGAGCGTTTTACAAGTGCATAATGGCCTTTTGAGATTGTTGTTGGAGGGAACATAAAAAAAGGGAGCCCGTTTTACCTTGGGCAGGGGAAAACAACAGAAATATATTTTTTGGAATGAAAGGTCGACCAAAAAAAAGTTTTTTTATCACGTGAGAATGAAAAGTAAATAGGGAGAGGATTTTGCAAAAGGGAAAGACTCCTCTTACAACAAACAGACGATTAGTAGGAAAACTGCACAGGCAGAAAAATATTTGCTTGGAGAGAAGGAAAGTCAGTTTCTTCCCTTCCAGGGAAATGGCACACTTTTTCTAGTAATAAATGTTTTAAAGGTAGTAAAGTGGGAGGGGAAACTACCTTTAAAAAAGATTGTTTCATTTCTATGCTCGACCTTCGAGGAAACTGTGTGGGAATGGATACACTGAAAAAATACTTTTATTTTCTCTTTTCTCGTCTCAATTATTAACTGCTCCAGGAAAATGGGAAATTAGTCTCAGGAAACCAATCTGATCTGAAGAAAAGGACTCTTCTCAACAACCAAAGAGAGAAATGAAGAGAGATGAAATCATATTTTTTATTACCTTTTCCGCTTCAACTCTCTCATTAACAATAATACTTTTAATAGTTTTGGTGGAAGGCAAAATAATGTAGTTCCACGAAGTTGTTGGACACACTCTATCAGATATCTTGTTCCTTTTTTGTATCGCTGAAAATAAGCTATTAATAAGCAGTTAGGAAGAGAATAGGGATATTTTCGGGGTACAAGTGGCGTGGCGTGATTAGCACTGCCTAACAATGTTTTAATAGCAGCGAGGTTTTTGATTTCAGGCTCTTCTCTGCAATTTTATCCTTTCACTGCGTTAATGGCATGGGAATTGTGAGGGGAAATTGGTGTAGTACAGATGCGTTCTCTTAATAAGTACCTACCGCACAGCTGGTTTCTGGTTCTTTCTCGTATTCCCTTCTCTGCATTTTGTGCACAAAAAAAGTAGTAAAAGTGTAAACAGGGAAATGATTAATTATGAGAGGAAAGAAAATCCTGGCCTTTCCCATTTTCTCCATTGTAGAAATGAGCTGCTATGTATTGGCAACAACCCTCCATTATTTTTATTATAACTGGTAGGCATAGGCATCCTCCCATCACCATCACCATCATTGACCTCGCTCTCCCTTTTCCCTTCAGTGACTAGATGTGATTGTGTGATGGTAGTGCTGATGCTGAATGCTCCAGGCTCTGGTCCAAGTGTCGAGGATACAGTCTTTTTTGGACGGGGAGAAGAAGTTGCAAAAAAGTTGAACTTCTCGCTCACACTCTCTCTCCCTTTCCTTCTTTTCTCTCCAGAGATTTTCGCAATCAGTCCAAACTGCTAATGGGAAGGAAGAAGGAGGAGAAATTGGATATAATTGAAACTTTGTGACTTTCATTTTCATAATAATACTTATCATACGCAGAAAATGTACGGACTTAGTTGTACATGTTTTCCGCGATGGTGTACAAAGCCAAAAAACTTTCCACTTTGGGGTGTAAAGACAAGACCAAGCGGAGGGCATAAAAGATCACATCTTTCCATCCAGCAGTCTACAATCCGCTATACCTATCACATCTTTCTGTTCTTATGTAGCCGCTTGTAAAAATGGAAACCGTCGAAGTTTTAGTGTGACAAGGCCACACACAGCCTTTGAGAAGTGGAAAAGTAGGAATTTGTATCAAGGAAACTGGAGAAGTTTGCGTCTTGAATTAAATTCTCTGCTCTTTTGAGTTTCTCTCAAGGAAATGACAATTTCACTTTGCCATCGACACTAACTCTGCTCCAGATACACATATGCACATTCCTACTCCCACAAACTACATATTTTTGGCGGGATTTTAGCATTATGAATATGAATGGTGTGGAATGAAATGAAGCTAACTCCAACTTTTCTTCTTTTTGGCTTTTTCCCGGTTGTAAAATAATAATAACGCACAAGGTTGTTTCTTTATGGACTGTTATTGAAATTATGAAAATGTTGCTCAAGTCCAGCCACAAATTTTTACAACTGGAGCAAAAATTATCATTAGCTTGCCTAAGTGCACTAACATGCAAGGAAATGCAAAGGATGCAGAAAGTGTAGTGCAGAAAAGCCGCATCAAAAGTGAAAATGGCAGCCCGTCTTGTTTTATAATGTTTTGAACTCATTCCATTTCCATCTACTTTTTCTCTCTCTCTGTTTCTGTACATTATTCTGTACCCCGGGCTTTTTAAATAAGTTATTCGAAAATGGTTGCAAAATTTTCACTGCAAAGTGAAAGCGCGAGTGTTTCTGGAGAGTGGGAGTGTTGGCGAAATAAGAGAAAATGCTAAACTGGGGAGTCATATTGTAACTTGCTCCCCGGGAATGTTTACCGAGAAATATTCTACTGCTTTTCATCCTTTTAGAAATTATGTGGAAGTGAAATAATAGAATTTACTTCCAGCCCCTTTCCCCTCTCATTTTAAGTAAAAAGGTAGGTACGTGAAATAGTAACTGTAAAAGAGGAAGCGCTGCTCAAATGTAACTTTATCAGAGGGGGACAGCGCAAGAAGAGCTGCCGCTCTGCTGTTTCCACGAACTGGAATGGAAGATGATATTCCGTCATCAAAAAATAAACATGGATATAATACCGAAAAGAAATTTACATTGAAAGGGAAACTGAATGTGAAAGGATGAAAATGGTGCAAGCAGAAAATAAAAGGAATACATTTCATGTATAAAATATGCCATTTATACCTGTAGGAGGGAAATAAAGATGCATAGAAAAACAAAACGGGAGGTAGGTGGGAAGAGGAAAAAGTAAAAAAAAATGTTCGGTTTCACCGGGAACACCTATACATTATGTATTTGTGTGCAAATGCATCGTTTGCAATTTTATCAGTGAGTATGGTAAGAGGAAAAGGGGAGGAAAAGGGAAATACGAAATGCAAATTTTTTTTCTTCTTTTTCTCTGCTGCCGTTACCACTTCCAGTAAAAATAATATAATTCGCTGGAGTATGTACTGGCAGACCATATAGAGGAAGGAAAACAAAAAAAAGGTATCAAAATTGAAAGTAGGACAGACGAAAAAAAAGAGGAAGAAAAAAAAATATGGAAACTTTCTTACTCTCCTCATATGGGGAAAAGGTAGGTAGTGCGCACAATGTATAGACGGGGAAAACAGTTTTCTGAGGGGAATTTATTACATCATTGAATGACATCTGAAAAATACTTTTAGAGCCTTTTCCATCCTTTTTATTTTAAATAAGGACTCTGGAGAATAATTTCATTTTTGTTTGGGGAAGAAAGAAAAGGAAGGTTCCTGTTGCAAGTATAAGACAGGAGCGAAAAGGTAGATAGTAGACGTCACTGCGGCAGGATGATCGGCCTCCTTTTTCCGTCAGTAATGATGACGGGCGAGAATTTTCGTGAGAATGGAGGAAGCAGGAAGAAATTTGTTTTTGATACAACAGGTTACAGGTTTCGTAGTAAAAATGATTTTAATGTAAATTTGATTATGTGGATGGGTGAGCATGTCGGCAATTAAGCGTACTCAAATTTCTTGGTAGATAGGTGATTGGATGGCTTGGGTTAAAAGGGCAATCCTACTACCCTTCACCTTTGTACGCATTCTAATACGATCCGTTCTGTTTTTCAACTTTACATACAAAACGCTACTCGCTCACCGTTCATTTCACAATTTCACTTGATTGAACCGCTGAAATGATGAAGACGGTGATGCGGCGTGGAAAATTAATGGAGAATATACAAGTGTAAACAACTTACGTCAGGAGATCAGCGTCTGTGAAAAAAATATCCAAGTCATGATTAGTATATAGTATCTTCCATGAACAAATTTATTTTTCTTGTAATTGCTTTCCCATTTTAAAAGAGAGTTGAAGCCGTGCACACTTTATGATGGGTATACTGAGAAGTCAAACTAAGCCAAAGTAAGTAGAAAAGCGAAGACTTTTGAATGAGTTTGTTTCACCAACCACAAAATTCCAATCCATCACAATGTCAGTGCTATGCCTTATGGGATTATGAGCTACCCACTTAGCGCTATCGAGAAAACACTGCTCTCGTTGTTCTTGAAAGGATTCTATTTAGCCCTGACACCCATTTCCGACAACGTCCTACTAGACAATGCTTTTTCGCAGCAAATGGGCCTAGCTTGTAAATATATTTAGAAGATGAGCCTATTTTGGGAGATTAGTGGTGCGCTGGGGCATTTTGAGACGAGTAGAAAACGCTGCTATAACTGTGGAAGTGACTCAGAGATAGTCCATAGAAAATAATACAATTTTCAGTAATTTTTAAAACTAATTGTGGCGTAATGTGCTTTACAAGCTGGAAATGTTCATGAAAATTACATTACATACCTATATAGAACGAGGAAGCGCCACAAGCTACAAAGTCAGCTGTGGACTGAGCATTTTTTCGCCGATTTTTTCTCCATCCATCCATCAGCCGCTCCATCAAGGTATACCTAAAAAAAATTCCCATCTATGTACCTTTCATTGATCCCATCAATAAAAATCTACACTCTGACAGCCACCACTTTTTTCTCATGCCTACCTTTTGTAAACTTCAACTACTTTCACAATAAAATCAAAAGGAGATGGGCTCGGAATCGGGCTAAAATAAAATTTCTTTATGTGCTCAAAATCAGAAAAATATATTAGAAGAGTAGAGATAAGAGCACTTCATTGTGAGTATATCAGGATTTTCACATTTTTTCGTTTTACATTTTTTTAAAAGATGCTCGATGCTCTCCTCCATTTCCCAGGTTTTCTGCACTTGTCTCATTCACTCATAATAAAAAAGGATTTCTACTCAAGTCCCTCCATTTTTATTACTCCGTGTCTGAAAAGAAAACGAAATAAGTTCCCGCTTTCTGTAGCCAATACGTGCGTTCGTGCCTCTCAAAAAATTCTGAAATAAAAATATGATGAAATCAAAATGGAAAAATCCGAAAGGGAAGAAAAAATATATTCATTCCCGTCCTCTAGAAAAAAAATACTTCTCAACCACCACCACCCTAGCATGATGAAGGAATGGATGGTGAGGGAATTCGCCAGGTGTAAAAACTCACCAAGCGGCACAAATACAACACTGACTGACTGCAGCAGACCATTCTTCCTCAATCAAATCCAATCACTCAAGTCAAAGTTAAGAAAAAGCTGGAAGCTGAATGGTGGCGCACATAGCCGAGACTTCGGATGAAAATAAAATAAAAGCCGTGCAGATTCTTCCTCCCGATTTTTTTTAAAGAAAAAGAAACTTTCTTTACACTCCGTTGCTAGAATAATGTTACATGAAAGAAAAGGAGAGAGAAAAATCATTCATGGGAAACAAGGGGAAAATGATAAAATGAAAGGAATCTATTGGGGAAAGAAATTTTTTCGGTTACATTTAAAAACACTTTTTTATACACGATCTGGAATCTGGTTCTGGTCGAAATATTATTTCGTTTCTTGAGGAGAAAAAAAAGTAAAAATTGTAATAGTTCTTGGGTAGAAGAGAGGAAAAAGATCGTAACACGATTTTTTCTACTTTCCTAGTAGAAGAAATTGGAAGGTAATATATTTTCAGGATTTTTTAAGCACCACTTTTTTTGTCTTCTATAACCTTTTGAGAAAGAGAAAATTAAGGTATTTTGCCTCACGGCACTTTCAGCTTTTTTCCCTTCCTCTTTCTGCTCCCGATTGGTATGGGAGTGAGTTGACTTGATAGAGGCGCAGTTTGCAGGGAGCCATTAGCCAATGAGCTCTCTTCGTTTAATGTTACCCTGCAGTGACTACCAAAATTGGTAAGGAAATATCTGGTTTGTATCATTTTTCATCAGTTTTATTTCATATCGCCCTCTCATTTGTATAAGACAACATATTAAAATGATATGGGCGAGGAAGGAAAGAAAAAAATGAGCTTAGCGCCAACATTATTTCCTCATGTAGGAGTAAAAAAATGAAATAGTTTCGCAATTTAGCTTCCTCTGAGTTGATCAGATTCTTGAGTTGGAAATGGAAAAGAAATGAAAGATATAGAATGAAGCATTTTCATAGTTAAAAAATCATTTTTTACACCGTGCAAAGTTAAACACGTGGAGTGGCCGCGTTTTTTACCGCTTTAGGTATCAAAAAACTAATATCATTGCTTCACATATCCTATTATTATTGTATCGTGTCATATTACAATGCTTTACTACTGCAATTACGATTTACCTGACTTCTTCCCAAATGTTAACATTTTCTCAATTTAGGAATTTCCTTTTCCCGAGATGACGAGGGAGGGAGGGAGAAGAGAGATATGTAATCCAAACTTAAATGAAATCGGGATTTGGTGCGGAACAATTCCAATTTGATGTGAGAGCGAGAAGAGAAGGAAAGAATAAAATTGTACACATGAATGACTTTCTGGGCAGTTTTTCTTGCAAAAATATATATAATCATAATCTATTCCTTTTTTTGTTGCCCCTCCTCCGCAAGTTCAAAAAGTAGCAAATGGGAACACTGAGCTGCTAGCTGGAACGGGATAAGAAAAGAAAGAAATGGAATTTGTTTTGAGTGTATATTTGGTTTTCAGTACATTCATTTTTGGTAGATCCTATTTCCTGCAAATAAATGTTTTTTTTCGAGAATAGAAAATTCCGCAACGTACTTAATTGATATTGTGCTAATTCACAGTTTTGCACTGTTTTAACTTTTATCATCGCGCCTATGATTGGTTTCAACGCCGAAACGGTAACGAAATTCTATCTCTACAACCACTTATTTATTAGATATCATAATGGTGGTATTCATTGTTTTGCAGTAGTGAATTGGCGGATATTTGGAATGTTGATACAAGCTCGCTAAAACATTGCTGAAAATGTGGGTGACATTGTCACACTGAAGCACCCGGACAAAAAAATTGTTTGATGGCAGCTGCCACCAATGAATGAAAATATTTGTCCTCGTTTTCTCAGTTCTATTCATCTAGTTTTCCCCTTTTCTTTAAAAGAAGTACCATTACCACTCGTTGAATGGTCGGGAAAAAGATGGTTTTATATTCCTCCATCATCATCATCACATCCCCTCATATTATTGGTTGGTATTGACAAGAAGTGGTGCATCTATTTTTTTCGCACCATTTTGTCACAGATTGTCACCATCGTCAGCATCACTATTCGCCATCATTTTCACACGCCACATGGCCCTTCCCTTTCCAGTTTTTCTTGTCTTGTTAGGCAGCTTTTCTCTGTTTGTAAAAAAAAGAAAGTTTTTGCTGATGCATACTTGATCATAACAAGAGACGACGAGAAAAAAAATAAACGAGCCAATATCCGGAGGGACGGCTAGTTCAATTTCCTCTGATATATACTTTTTTTGGAGTAGCAAAACAGGCGGATTTATGGTGTAAAGGGAGCAGCTTTTATATGGTTGGTTTCATAATAGTCGTCTTTTTTTTCTCATCCAGTAGCAACATCCCTTTTACTTATATTTCGGGAAAAGGAAGTGGGCCATAATCTGGTGTGTGACGAGAAGGATGAAACTTTAGCTTGGTTTTACACTTCGATTTTTCTGAAGGTGCTGCCGTACCTAGGTATTACGCCCATTTCTGAGTTAACGAAGTGAATGAAACCGTGTTAAGCATTTTTTTCTCTCTTTCTTTTAAAAAAATGTGAAAGTGGAAAAACTAAATAAATATGTGTGATAGTGATGGGATATAAGAAGAAAGGGATTTTTTTGAGTCGGTCGATTTGTCAGAAAGGAATTCTTCGGAAGAATGAAAGAAATAAGGAAGAAAAAATGTAATAAAAAAGGTAAAAAGAACTAAAACAGAATCTTTCGTTATTTTCACGCAGAGGAATAAAACTAGGGTAAAAATGATATTTTCTTTTATATTCTTTCTGTATAGGTATATCTGCAATTTTATTGTATCAGTAACCGAAAAAAAAAGAGTTTTGACAAGAGGGAAAACCCAATAAAGTGGGTTGTTTACGTGTAAAAAGTTTTAAAGTGAAAAGTACAACTGACACAAATTTTGTTTTGAGAAAGGTAGCTCGTTCTCTCACAAAAATATGAAAAGCATTTTTTTAAAGGAGCAATCCATCATTATAAATCTGATCGAAGTGGAAACATTTCATTCATCGGGGTGGAGACAATGTCTTCAATACGGCTGTGAAACGATCTAGAACCAATTCCATTCTCTGAGCGCTGTGCAATGTACACGGGTAAATGCACTTTTTTCATCGCCTGTGACTACCGCAACGAGATGTTTCCGGTTGAATTCCAATAAGTATTCAGTTTCAGTAAAAGCACTATTTTTGTATCATCTTTTGTGCGTTGTCGTTTCGCATCGTCACAGAGAATGAGAAGAGTTCTCTACGGAGCCATTTGTGAATTTCTCAAAACTCCAAAAAAAGACAAATTTAAATGGGAGAAGTACACGGAAGACGGAAGTGAAGCCGATGCCTTTTCCCCTACGTTTGTCATCACTGGGCAGCGATTTTTTTGTTGGGAGCAATCTGCTCATGCAAAGTGTCCACGCATCTGTCGCACATTTCCGCTTCTCTCACTGAGACGGAAAAATACATAACAGATTTGAGCTGTGGACATTTCACATTTCGGACGCAATTTTCTGTACAGCTTCTCACATCTTTATACAATAAAGCAAAAAAAATCCCACCCGAAACGAAATGGATGAGTAGACATTTGATTTGAAATATTCTTGATCCGAGTACAAAATAATGTCTTCATCCTCCCGTCTACTTTAACCGAGCAAATGTGACTTTGACGAAGGAAAGAAACCAAGTGGAGGGAGGAAGCGTATTCTTCATCCTCCCGTCTACTCTAACCGAGCAAATGTGACTTTGACGAAGGAAAGAAACCAAGTGGAGGGAGGAAGCGTACAAAAATTCTCGCTTTTTCTTTTACTTTCTCATATGAGTCCTCTCTGCAGTCCATGTCATTTCACGTAGTCAGTGCCCTACCCGCGAATTATATAAAGACAATCTATAAAAATGCATTTTCCTTCCAATTTTCTTTTTTGTCCACGGGACACACATCATCACCCTCATCCTTCATTGAATTTCCTGTCTCCTCAATCGAGATTTTTTTTTGATAGAACGACAGTACAAAAACACTCTAAGATGAGGGGAACAATCATCACGAAATGTGCAGGAAAAATGTAGGTCTCCAACGAAAGTTGCTGCACATCTGCCAAGAAAAAAATTTTTTTGTAGAAAAGATAAGATTAAAAGTTTTTTTTCATCAAAAATTGTTTGCTTATCCACTCCAATCACAGTACTAATCCGTGAAGGACTACTGCTAAAAAATTATTTCAGCTGACAGGCTCAAGGAGACTTGCTTCAAAACTATAACAATAAATAAAAGGACAAACAGTGTAACAGCAATATTTTTTCTTCACACAACAGCTTCCTTTCGTATCTCTCTCGGCTCCAAATCACATTTTTTTGTTGATTAGGTATCCCCGTCTGGTTTATTTCCGTGCTGCTGACTAAACAAAAGTTTTCAGACGACAGAACAAAAGAACAAGGTCACTACCGCCACGCCACCAGCTTTTTTTCTATTTGTAGCTATTTTGGCGATACTTCCAAGAATTAATTTCATTTTGTGATATGAGTTAGCTCAAGCAATACATCAAAGTTGAAAGTGTCCCCTTTTTGGAGCATCTGTCTTCTCAGTTCTCATGCAGCCTGTTTCATTGTGGCAGTAGGGAAGCTGGAAAATGTCTTTTCAATATAAGAAACAAATTTTTTCCACAAAGTTTTCAATCAGCTGAACAAATTCCATTTAGCAAAGGTGGTGCAATCTGAAAAATACCGAAAAGTAGAAAGTAGAATAAAAGAACATTCATTTCTTTCTTTCAAAAAATATATACATCAAAGCCACCTAAAATTCGATTAGAAGGATTTCCCTTTTCCCAGAATCTTCCTTATTGTGAAGCGATGTACTTCCACAGAAGAAATTGGAAAGGGGAGAAGGAAAAAATAAGCGACAAGAAAATGAATCGTTTATTTCCTATTAACTTTGATGATTTCACGTTTTGTTGATGACGATGTTGATGAGAATTCGTCACTAAAGAAAAAAGCTTTTTTCCCCTTCTCAGCTCCTTCAAAGGAAGTTGGAGGGAGAAAAAAAATACTCAATTCAGATTATTACAGAGAAATGAGAGCAGTTAGCTGTACAGTGACAAGCATTAGGCCGGGTTATATTTTCTCCCTTTTTCAGCCAATTTCTCATGACAGAAATACCGGAAAATTCGGAAATACATCATGAGAGAGTACAAAGTTAACGGAGCCATTTAATATTCGTCCCCAGCCATATTATTTTTTGATCTTGGTACATAACACACCAACTTTTCAAGAAGTACATCTTGTAAGTGACATTGGAGTGGAATGGCAAAGGAGAAAGTGCCTTTCCCGAAAATCCCCTTTCTTCCTTTGAAAATTATTCCCGAAAATTTTCTCCGTAATGAAACCCCAGCTTTAGTGTACTTTAATAAGTAGGTATCCCTCTGCTATTTTTATTTCCGTGAGGAATTCATTTTAAGCGGTGTTATATGCACGGAGCATGATAATAATTTCGGGAGAATGGTGATGATTACTACTTTCTCTGCATTTCTTCTTTTCCTTCCTCTATTCCTTCTCTCTTTCTGGAGCTAAGAGCGAGGAATGGAAATGATTGGCACGTGATAGAGAGTTAATAGAGTTTTTTCTACCTTCTCCCCCATCTTCAAAGACGAAAGACTTTTCCTTCTTTTTTCCGCTGCTGATGGCTAAAAGAGTTAATATAATAGTTTTTTCCCGTCCATTCTGATCCAAATCCAAGGAAAAATTCTTTATCTGGAAGTAGAAAGTACTGTCAGGGTGGAAAGAATAAGATATTTTTTGGTGCATGGGTACTTTACCTTCTTTCGATAATGTTCATAAATAAATGTGGAGAGAAACAGCTGCTTTCACTCTCCCATTTTTATATACACTTCTTTTAGCCATGACTCCATTTCTGCTCGGGCAGCATCAGCAGCATCGCGATGATCATGTGAGCGGGAGGAAAAGTGACTTGTTTTTGTTTGGAAAAAAAGTCCGAGTGGCTGGAAAGCGCATTAAAGTCAACCAAGTTAAGTCAAAGTAGGAAAAATTGAGTTTTCCTCGTTTCATGTCCAACGGAGAGAGAGGGGGAGGAGAGCGGGAAGTGGGGAGAAGAAGAACAAGTTTCTACTTGAGTAGTCATTTCAATCCAATAATGATCCAAGGATGTTGATGTTGATGATGATGGCGATGTTGATGACGATCCGCTCCTCAACTTTTTTTTTTCACTCTCATTGCTTGCACGGGTAAAAAAGACAATTTTGATGTTGTTGTTATTTGTACTTAACCGAGGAAGATTTTCGAGAGAAGAGGAAGGACTAGCCTTCTTATCTGTTATATATGGGGGGGCTCTGTTATTTTTATGTGAATGGAACTTTTCTTTTTCTTCCACTCCTATCTACACGCTCTATTCTTTTTTTTCTGATGACGACCATTCTATTCAAGATATGAAAGAAGAAGCGAGAGAAAAGGGGGCGCAAGGAAAGTTATTTCTGTATCATTGTTAGTCTTAACATGAGCAGCATAAGTTCTTAAGCTGTTATGGGTTGATGTGAATTCAGAACTAGGGTGGCAGACAGTTATTAGTTTTCCAAGTTTTCTTGTCATGCCCCGATCTGTAACCTAATACATGTCTAATGCAATATTTTTTAGTAAGATGGCCTATATCTAGTTTGCCGTACGTGCTGAGCGTATTATAGACTATATAGTCCTCGGAAAGCTTTTCTACTTTTACCCATGTGGCATGTGAGTGTGGCCATATGAATCGGAAGTAAACTTTGCAAATGGATGCTAACTTTTAAATGAGGTAGTTTGGTAGTTGCGTAAAAAACGCAATTAAATAATTTCGGGTTTTAGCTCTAATGCAATAATAACTGCCTTCTCTCCAATGAACTTTCCATTATAGGAAATAGTTATTTTTTGAGTGGAATTAAAATTGAGACTGTGATCCCATTTGACATTTTATAATACTTGATGAGAATCCGGACTACGATGAAGATTGTTGTTAGAAAGAGAATGTAATTTATTAACTTTTTAATAATAAAAAGATGATTTATGGCTCGCTTTAATTTATTATATTGCTCATTGCTCTGTTATATATTTTTTCCAGCTCAAAGTCCTGATGTAAGTCCGCTTTTTCATTCTGCCACTGTAAATTTTTTCATCACATCGGCACCACATATGATCCTCTACTAGAAGCACTTTATATCATATCATCATCGGCTAAAAAAACTATAAAAAAGCGTAATAAACATTCCATTACATTTTTTTTCATCCGTCCTCTCCTCTCTCTATCCCTTCTCTCTTGCGATAGTCCTATTAACTTTTATAATTATATTCTGTATGCAGAGGCGGATTTACTCATTATGATGAGAGCTGGAGAATTTTCCCCACTCCATTTCCCAGACGGACATAAAGCAGCTAGCATATCCGTGAAATGCTCATTTTCCCAAAATAATTTTAAAATAATTATTTACGCTCTTTCGACCTCGTTCATTTCCCCATGTAAAAATATTTATCGGCTAACTTCACCATTTCCATTTCCCATTCTCTCCTAATAATTCCTTGATTAGTATTCCTCATCCAGTTTCCCTCCGTTCATTTCCCTTTTTCTCCCCTCCCACTTCCATTTTTACATTTCTCTGTGCTGGTGCCAGTATTACTATGCCACAGCAAAGATCTTCTTCCATACATATTTCCACATCAAATATAGAATCCCTCTCTGCCCTCATGACGAGTCTCATTTCTCTACATCCATTCCTTACTTTCTTCCTTTTTTTTATTACAATCATGTAGTGGTCTTCATCCTTTTTTTGGTCGATGTGGAAATTAAAAGGCTGATTTAGACGTAATCTCAGCGGCAACACTGGAAAGAGTGCAGTGTGGCTACGGTGCTAGTGGCAGGGTTAAAAACCGGCCATTATTCACTCACAAGTTGACATGTGTGCCAGTGAGATCCCCGCTCCTAGTCCTACCCCGAGAGCACACAGTTCAATGATAGCGCCTAGGAAAAAATAAGAGTGGAGAGGAGTCATAGTCATAGTCGCCACGGCATAGTTTGTAGTTACATTTTTTGGAGAAAAAAGAGCTCCGAGAATAAAAAATAGTGGATGTGTGGGAGAGAAAAGAGAGCAGAGAGGCAATCTTTTTTTCTCCTTCCTTTCTACAAGCAGGAGATTCATGATCGCAATTTGTAATTCATTAGCAGCCGTGGTGGTAGCTGGGAGTGGTGGTGATGAAAAGGGGAAAATAAAAAAAAGTATACAGTGGTCCATATGTACCTATATAAGTTCCCACATCTCTTCCGGTATATGCGTAGGATTGAAGCTAACTGCTACAAAATGCATGCATGTTAAGTTCATAGCTCATCCTTGACGAGCCCTTCGAGTGGAAGGAACAAGCGGACATGGCATCCAGAGAAGAAAAAAAAATCTGTAAAAATACGGAGAGCTTTCTACTCTAGTTTTCCCTTAGAGGAGCATGCACTGTGTAGACAAGAGCCTTTTAACATTCCTCTTTTTTTCTCCTAAATCCTCTCATTTTACTCATTCAAGAAGCGTTCATGTCGAAAAACTTGGAGTATGAAAGGGGCAGAGCCGTTACAGTCAGAGATTGTCATCATGATGCTCACTTGCTGAGGGTGATGCTGATGCTGATGATGATGATGATTATTGCGACGGTGATAATGTTTTAGTGGGTGGGTGATGATAGCTAAAAATGCATATAGCCACAGCCACGACATGAAAAGAGAACAAGCTTTATTTTGTTGCCTTTGTCGGAGGCACATATATTTTGCAAACTGCTTTTTTGGCGAAGGAGGAGGCGCCCCAGAATCATTTTCTGCAGACACTTTCCGCAAACGCTACTTAACCGCGTGGAGAATAACACGCTGGCATTATTATGCGATCAAGATAAGCCATTACCACCACATCAACGTGTGTGAGTATGCATATAAGTGAGATTCACTATAATATTATGGTGTGTGGGGCATAGTACACGTCACTACTCCATATTTTTTTCCACGACGTGCTCCACTGTCTTCCACAATGTTTGCTTTAACTTGGCTAAATACACAGAAAAAAACTCACTCATTTCCCAATCTGAATCAGATATTCGTGTTGGAGTTCCTGTGGCCGGCATGTGTTCCTGGAAGGGAAAAGTCCCTAAATGCAAACTAGTTTTTCAGTTTTCAGGTGTAGTGTCTGTCTGGAAATGGAAAGTGGATTTTTTTTCAAGGAAGACACACTTGCATTTTAATACTGGAAAAAAAGTTACTATGTAGCGAGTACCTATGAAACTGTGCAGCTATCCCATTTCCGACTAGAGAAAAAAACTGGTTTGGCAACTTATCTTGAGATAGTGACGCTAGTTTTTCTCCAGTTTTCGGAACAGCACCTTTTTCCTTTTTCTCCCTTTACACTCAACTTGAAATTAAGGCTGACCTAAATTGACTCATTTACAATTTGTACTTTTGCTTTTCTTTCTGTTTTCTCACTTTCTCCCAGCGTGATACAGGAGAAGGATTTCCTCCTGAAAACTGCGTACTTCGTAGTTCGTATACCTCCCTGGAAAATGTTTCAACATCAAAA